>JBBPBX010009009.1:31368-44291 GCA_038048925.1 Garcialebias charrua | reverse complement strand
TAAACTACTATTTACTACTTGTACTATTATTCCTACTTCGCAGTTTGTCACTTATTATTGTTACGGATCCCCCGTGATAAACGAGGTACGGTACTACTGTACTGTATATGTAAAACAAAGCCTGTTGTGCTGTTTGTCTATACAGAAAACTGTCAGATAGTGCATCCATTTTGCAAAAGATCTAAGAAATGGATTGACAGAAGTCAGCCAGGCTTTAATCTTGAACAGATTAATATGAGGCTGCTAAGAATAAAGAAATAACATGAGTCCGTGTGGAAATAGTCCTTAAGTTATTTATGGTGCTGCTTTTTGTTTACTGATTTCTGTAAAGTCACTTTCAGTTCTTTGTTGATGAGAAGTTTGAAGACTTTTCCTCAAAATCCCCTCTGTGACTCCTTTCCAGGAGCATCTCAAACACAGGCATCCTTCACCTCCCAGATTTCACAACCATCTCTTCCTTGGCACCCAATATTATTCTGTGAGTAATTTCATTTCTTTGTAACATGTCCCTAAACTGGATCAGTGTCTGCCTGCACGCCTCAAGTCTCTGTTCTCTCCAGGATTGTTTAGTTTTATTCTATCTATGTCGAGTTGCCATCAGGCCTGACTGATACTCTGTCAGACTGCGCTGCGGTTCAAGCTGCTCTTATTTGTATAAACACACATAATTCTGTCTGCCTGAGTTGAAGCTAAACTGCCCAAATCAATGGTATCTCCTCCGCCTGCAGAGAAATGGCGGACAACATGATGATCGACGTTATCCCTGCCAGTTCCTTCCAGGGCATCACAAATGACTACATCGACATGTGGGTGAAGATGCAACGTTTGTTTATTTGTTACCAAATTATCTGAGCCAGGAGCAACAAATTGTCCCCATTCGTTGAGGCTGTTTATTCATGGTCTAACGTAACTACATGCTATTTCCATATTTTCCCAATTGTATTCTGTTTTTAATTTGTATTTAATTTTATTTTTTTGCTATCTGACTACTTTGTGTCGTTACAGCCTTTCATGCGTGCATCAAAACATTCAGCTCATTCAGAAGACAGACGCTTTAACTTTTGGTTTTTGAAACGCTTAGGCTAATGCTTTTCCAAATAACTTTAATAGCAAATAGTTGTTGTTGTTTTTTTTGTAAAATACATCGAGTTATCTCCAACTCCTTTAAAAACTACTTCTTTACAATTAACTTCAGCATTTGCTCTATTTTTGTTTTTTACTTTTAGCTTGTTGATACCTTTCAGCTTCTAGATAGCCTTTGGTACTTTTAACTTCCAACTAGCCTTTTGATCCTTTTAGCTTGTAGTTATCTGTTTGATATTTTTCGCTTTTAGTTAGCCTTTTCATAGTTTTAGCTTTTTGCTAGTCTTTTGATACTTTTATCTTGTAGCTAGTCTTTGGTACATTATAGTCTTTTGATACATTTAGCTTCCAGATAGTCTTTTGATACTTTTAGGTTCTACCTAGTCTTTTGATACTTTTAGCTTCTAGCTAGCCTTTGGTACTTTTAGCTTCTAACTAGCCTTTGGTACTTTTAGCTTCTAGCTATCCTTTTGATACTTTTAGCTTGTAGTTATCCGTTTGATATTTTTAGCTTAGCTAGCCTTTTGATAGTTTTAGCTTGTAGCTAGCCTTTTGATCGTTTTAGCTTGTAACTAGCTTTTTGATAATTTTAGCTTGTAGCTAGCCTTTTGATACTTTTAGTTTCTAACTAGCCTCCTACATTTAGCTTCCAGCTTGCCTTTTGATACTTTTAGCTTTTGGTTATATACTTTGAACTTATAGCTAGTCTTTTTATACTTTTAGCTTTTAGCTAATCTTTTAATATTTTTAAATACCCTTTAGCCATTTTAACTTTTTCACTAGCCTTTTGCTACTTTGGGTATTTTGTTAAGCTTCTTGTTTACCTTTTAGCTACCTTTTTATTGCTTTATCTTGTAATTAGCCATTTGCTACTTTTAGTTTTTACTTATCCTTTTTCTTCTTCTAGCTATTGTTTTGCTACTTTTAGCTTTCAAGTGGCCATTTTTATTTACAACTTTTGACTAACGTTTTGAAACTTTTAGCTTTGAGATAGTGTTTTGAACTTTTTAGTCATCAACCAGCCTTTTGTTTCTTTTAGTTTTATGCTATTGCTGTTAGCTTTCCCATTCCCAGTTTCAGCTTCTTCGGCTTCTTCAGCAGATGAGTTCAGCACTTCTCTAGTTAAATGTTCACATCGTTAACCTTGGCATTAGCCGTTTCTGACAGCAAACAATATTTATAACATCTGTGTCCTTGACAGGAACCTGGTCAGAAACGGCTTCAAGGAAATCAAGTCTCATGCGTTCAACGGGACGAAGATCAACACTCTGTAAGCTGATGGTTAAGACAAATACTGTACATGAGCTGTACGGCGTGTCCTCGTGGAGTCAGGATCTGGCATGAGCGTACCAGTAAACAACCCTTATGTAAGACTAAACAAAAGATTGGATGCCCCGTTGTTTTGCTGCCTTGCCCCATAATGCTGCACGTTGAGGATGAGATGTGTACAGACACCCTGCAGTCTAAAAATAATGCTTATCCTCCCCAGTGTCAACTTCAGAGAACAAAAAGCAGATGAATAATCCTCGGGGGCAGCGCCAGCCATTATTGTGTCATCTCCAGTTTTCTTTCAAAACTGTGTGCCAAGCAGAAAATTAAAGTTTGAGCTTGAGGTTAAAAAAAAAACGTGTAACTTGTTTTGTTCTTGCTTGTGTTTTTTCAGAAATTTGCGAGACAACAAGTATCTCAGTCACATCCACCAAGATGCTTTTGAAGGAGCCATAGGTCCAAAGTACCTGTAAGTCACAAAGTACAGTTTTTATTAATAAAATTAGTTGCTTCCAGCTTCCTCTGCGTGCTACAACTTTTACAGTGGGAAAGACGTGCAGCGTTCCAGAGAGCAGAGTCTGCACCGGCAGGAGAGACTCTTTCAGAAATGTGGTCAGGCTCAGCAGCTGCGCTCACATCTGCCACGATTTGAGTCACTTCTGCTGACTTGAACTCTCGCCACGAGCAAAGCACGACAGATGTTTTGTTGTTGGCTGCAAGAGTAGTCACTATAATCAAGCACTCTCAATATGTGAAGAGATAAAAACCCAATAAATTGTTTTTAATTTATGAAAGCAGCAGAAAACTTGCCATGTTCGAAGTGAGCACGAAAACCCATTAAGTGCATTAAAACTGATGTATTTGTAATTTGAGGGTAAATTCATTCAGCTTTTACTCTGTTTACAACGTATTTTTCTGTACGTTTATGTACGCTAAAGTATTTTTGCTCACTTTGTGCTGTTTTTTATTTTTTTGCCATTCATGCATCAAAAATATTTAGCTGCACACTTTCTATATTACACTCCAAAATGTTCCCTATAGAAATACATTGAGATGTATTCAAGTGCTTCTGCAACCTAAAAACCTGCTTCAGCTTGCTCTTCTTGGTTTTTAGCTGCTGTTCTGCTACTTTGGCTTTTGCTACTTTTAGCATGTATCCAGCTTTTTGCTCTTTTTAGCAAAAAGGAGAATCTTTTAGACAACCTTTTGCTTCTTAAACCAGACATTTAGCTACTATTTTACTACTTTACCTACACTTTTGCTTACAGTATTTTAACAAAAATACGTCAACTTAGATACTTTTAACTAGCTTCTTATACTTCTAGCTGAGATTTTAATCACTTTATCTAGTCCTTTGCTATTTTAACTAGCCATGGCTACATTCAGCTGTTGCTGCATTTAGCCAAAAATAAAGAGAAAGGTGTTAAAATTGTTGTGTTTTTTGCAGCATGCAACATGGCGTGCTGCAGCAGAATCTTAATCTTACCGTATTTTTCGGACTATAAGGTACACCGGATTATAAGGCGCATTAAATGAAACAAGTTTATTTTGACAGATTTTTGAGTGATGTGTACCACATAAAATCGGTTCGAGGTCAGTGAGCACAACCAGAATGAACACATAAGGCGCATTGGATTATAAGGCTCACTGTCGATTTTTGAGAAAATTAAAGGATTTTAAGAGCGCCTTATAGTCGAAAAAATACTGTATTTTTTAATGATGCATTTAACCTAGTGGATCCACAAAAATTGAAAACCTAAACCCTTTAAAGATTAAACAGGACCACTAAAGCATTTTTAACTGGTTTGACACTAAATGATCCAGTTTTTTGCAGCTCACCATGGTAAAGTACTTGATGTTCACTTGTTAATAATCTACATAGTGTTTAGTCGTTTATGAAACATTTTACTTTGAATTTGAATTATGCACAATAATTATCTGAATGTGTTTTGAGTATTTAAAAAAAGTTACAGAGTAACGCAGCTTCTTTTACAACACTGTAATTAATTCAATATGTTCAATAAACCTCATTAAGGTAATTAAATGAGAACTGGGTCAAGAAGCTAAATTAGTATTCATTGTTTTTTTTTATTGTTGTGGCAGCCTGTCTGTAAACAGCCAACAAAAAAACCATGCTAAATATTGATTAACAAGAAAATAAAGTGTTGCACACAGACCACAAAGTCTCTGTGCCGAGAGTTCCTCTTATCTCTCTTGTGAATGTTTGAAATGCTCGGCTCTTTGCATGTGGGAGCTCCAGCATGGACATCTTCTACCTTTGATGAGTGTAATGTAATAAAAGAACAAAGTGTTTTAACACCATTCAGCATTAAATAAAAGTATATTTCACATTGTAGTCAGGCAGTTGTTTGTGAAAAAGCTCAAGTTATTTCCATGCTTCAAAAGGTTTTGCAACCCTTTATTTTTTTTACATGTGGAGTGGCTCATGGCAGTGGAAGAGCACATTTGAAACCAATATAATATATTTCTTTTCTAATTCTCACCTATATGTATCTGATTCTGTGTTTATGCTATTTCAGTTGCTATATAGCTGTTATGCTAATTTAAGGGGTGGGGGTTCAGCTAATTCCACATTTTTTGCACTCAGTTCAACATTTTTCAGCCTAATTTTGCATAGTTGTGCTCTCTCCACTTCCGTCTGGTAATTTCAGCTCCTTTCTGCTATTATAGTTTCTATTCAGCTGGTTTGAAGTGCTAATTTCAGCTTTTTTCGGACAATTTCCACCTTTTTTTTAGCTCATTTCTGCTTCTTACAGCCTAATTGGGCAAACTTGTTCTGTTTTCTTAAACTACAGTTCTCCATTTTCAGCTACCTTAACATTTTTAGCTAATTTCAGCTGTTTTCTGATAAAGTCAAGTTTGTTGTAGTGATGTCTGCTACTTTCTGTCTACCGTAAATAACTTTTTTCTGCTCATTTCAGTTTACCGGTATGCTTCTTTCAGTTTTATTCAGCAAGTTTCGGGGGGAGAGGGGGGGGGTCAGCAAATTTTTTTAGCTGTTTTGTGCTAAATTTTACTTTTTCAGCTAATTCCACTTTTTTTTTAATACCAAATTTCAACTTGTTCCACATCCATCTGGTAGTTTAAGCTTCTTGCTGCATTTTCAGCTACTTTTCAGCCATTTTCTGCTCATCTTTTCTCTCTTTTTTTTAGTTAATTTACAAAGTTTTGTGCTAATTTCGGCTTATTTAAACCTAATTCAGTAAATGTGTGTTCTTTCTGTTTTTTTCTACTGATTTAGGCTTGTTCTTCCATTTTGGCTACATTTCAGCATGTTCTTAGCCGATTTCAGACATTTTTCAGCGCAAGTTCTTCTGCAATAAGCATTCACACTGTATTTTTGCAGGAAATTCAATTTGTCTAGTTTAATGACACTTTGTGTCCACTTTACATGTGGAGTGGCTCATGGCAGTGGAAGAGCATATTTGAAACCAATATACGGTGCCGGTACTGTAATATATTTGTTTACTAATTCTCACTCATCTGTGTCTGATTCTGTGTTTATGGGATTCAGGGACGTTTCTTCCACAATTCTGATTTCCCTCCCGCAGAAAGGGTTGAACCAGGTGCTCTCCCTGAACGCCCGCTCTGCGTTCACCCTCAAAAGCCTCCCTCCAGTAGAAAGCCTCGCCGAGCTGCTGGAGGCCGAGCTGACGTACCCGAGCCACTGCTGCGCCTTCCACACGGGGCGTCGGAAACGAAGGTAAGCGAGCGGCTCTTCGGGCGATGCAACAGATCCATTCACATCTGCACAAACCAGTTCTGTCTAATGGATGCACAGACACAACAGGCTGGCAATTAGACAATACTGTGAATGTTTATGAAGCATTCACACTACAGTACTGTATTGTGACCCATTTTGCTTCCGTACATTTTTCAGCAAAGTTCTCATCCTGCAGTTTTCAAGCCATTTCAATAAATCAAAAATGTTCAGCTCTTTCAGGACAATCCTGCTATGACTTTTGGTATTGGTGCAACTTTTGCTTTTTGAAATATTTAGCATTTTCTAACATTTTTTTCTCTCATTGAAAATGAATTGAGCTCATTTTACATCCTTCAAATCTTTAGTTCTGTTCACAACCTTTTACTGCTCCTTTCACATTTTGTTCAGCTTCTTTCAGCTTCCTTGTGCAAATTTACACTTTTTCAGCTAATTTCAGCTATTTTCAGCTGGGATTTCAGCTGTTTTTACGCTCCTTTCAGATTATTTCTGCTAACAAAAAATGTAAAATTTTTGTACTTCTAACGTCTTTCTGCTAATTTCAGCTTGTTGAGTTCTTTTCAGCTTATTTCTGCAAATTTCAGCTTTTTCTGCTATTTCAGTTGCTATATAGCTGTTATGCTAATTTAAGGGGTGGGGGTTCAGCTAATTCCACATTTTTTGCACTAATTTCAAAAATTTTCAGCCTAATTTTGCATAATTGTGCTCTCTCCACTTCTGTCTGGTAATTTCAGCTCCTTTATGCTATTTTAGCTTCTTTTCAGCTGTTTTGAAGTGCTAATTTCAGCTTTTTCAGATAATTTCCACTTTTTTGTGCTCATTTCTGCTTCTTACAGCCTAATTGGGCAAATGTGTTCTGTTTTCTTAAACAAATTTAATACAGTTCTACATTTCCAGCTACCTTTTTTTTTAACATTTTTAGCTAATTTCAGCTGTTTTCTGATAATGCCAAGTTTTTTGTAGTGATGTCTTCTACTTCTGCCTAAATAACTTTTTTCTGCTAATTTCAGCTTATGCTTCTTTCAGTTTTATTCAGCAAGTTTCAGTTGTTTTTTTGTTTGTTTTTTTGCTGTTTTGTGCTAAATTTAACTTTTTCAGCTAATTCCACTTTTTTTTTTGAATACCAAATTTCAACTTGTTCCACATCCTTCTGGTAGTTTAAGCTTCTTGCTGCATTTCAGCTACTTTTCAGCCATTTTCTGCTCATCTCTTCTCTTTTTTTTTAGTTAGTTTACAAAGTTTTGTGATAATTTCAGCTTATTCAAACCTAATTCAGAAAATGTGTGGTTTTTTTTCTGTTTTATTCTACTAATTTAGGCTTGTACTTCCATTTCAGCTACATTTCAGCATGTTTTAGCTAATTTCAGACGTTTTACAGCAAGTTCTTCTGCAATAAGCATTCACATTGTATTTTTGCAGGAAATTCAATTTGTCTAGTTTAATGACACTTTGTGTGAATTAACCTACTCTCTTTATTTATTTTTAAGGGAAAGTGCCTCGAAAAACTTAACGAAGTTCTGTAATCTCATTGGAACTGGATTGTAAGTCAATAAGTTATTCATATGGATTCGTAAAGCATAATTTATTTAGGGTGTATAATGAGGTGTGTGTCTTTTAATATCTAAATCCTTAACTTTTAAAAGGGTAATAACTTCTGTGTGTATGGCAGAACTAATTAAATAAATACTCAAATGTAGAAAAAAAAATCAGGTGATTTTAACGTGTTTATTTTATTTTTTTAAATAGCAATACCTGGAGTGACAATGAAAGAACAAGTAGTAGAAATCATTCAGTCCTTCATTAGTGAAACAGTACTCATCAGGTTAGATGGAGTCAAAGGTCTCCTTCTCACCTGTGGAGACTTAAAACATCTTGCAGCTCTGACATCATGTAATAGAGTTATTACTGAAAGCAAAGTACAATAATAAATTATTAAGAAAAACACCAGCTACTCTCCTTTTGCTGATCGAGCATGAACTTTGTTGTTGTGCTATTTGCAGCACATCTTATCCAGCTTTTATTTTTAATCTTCAAACCGTCTCTTCGAGCTGTGCATTTGAGCAAACAGGTTGTTCAGCTAAAAAGCAGCCTCTATTTTTTCTCTTTACGTCTGCTCCTACATGGATGACAAAGAGAAGCCACTAATACTGTAGAGTGGAAACAAGTCACTCAAACAGTTTGTCTTTTTTGTTCTTACAGTTTATTAAAAGTTACGTGTGTGTATTTTCCAGAGAGCCCACCGATGACGCCACGAGTCTCGTCAACGAGATCAACTTTCAGTATCCAGACCTGGAGTTCGATTGCGTCAGCAGCCCCTTCGTCACGTGCACTCCAAAGCCGGACGCCTTCAACCCCTGCGAGGACCTGCTGGGCTTCCCCTTCCTGCGCTGCCTCACCTGGATCATTACGGCGTTCGCCGTGTTTGGAAACCTCGCCGTCCTCGTCGTCCTGCTCGTCAGCCACCACAAGCTGAGCGTCTCCAGGTTCCTCATGTGCAACCTGGCCTTCGCCGACCTCTGCATGGGGCTCTATCTGATGCTGATCGCCTTCATGGACCAGCACTCGCGCCATGAGTACTACAACCACGCCACCTACTGGCAGACGGGGCCCGGCTGCAGCACTGCGGGGTTCCTCACCGTGTTTGCCAGTGAGCTCTCCGTGTACACGCTGACCGTCATCAGCCTTGAGCGCTGGCACACCATCACCAACGCCATGCGTGTCAACAAGAGGCTGCGGATGCATCACGTGACGGCCATGATGGGGGCAGGCTGGGCCTTCGCTCTGCTGGTCGCCTTGCTCCCTCTAGTGGGCGTCAGCAGCTACAGCAAAGTGAGCATCTGCCTGCCCATGGACATCGACACTCTGGGCTCGCAGGTGTACGTGGTGGCCGTGCTCGTCCTCAACGTCGTCGCGTTCCTGGTGGCGTGCTACTGCTACGCGTGCATGTACCTCAGCGTTCGCAACCCCGAGCACGCCACCCGCCACGGAGACACAAAGATCGCCAAACGCATGGCCGTGCTCATCTTCACGGACTTTCTGTGCATGGCGCCCATCTCCTTTTTCGCCATCTCCGCCGCCCTGTGCATGCCCCTCATCACCGTGTCGCACTCCAAAATCCTGCTCATCCTCTTCTATCCCATCAACTCGCTGTGCAACCCGTTCCTGTACACCATCTTCACACGAGCGTTCAGGAAGGACGTGTGCCGGCTGCTGGGCCGCTGCCGGCACGCCGGCTCGGGCTTCTATAGATCGCAGACTCTGGCGTCGCAGCAGACCTGCTCCAACAACATGGCCGACAGGAACGCTCAATCGCTCAGCTTTTACGCTTACCACCTGAAGATGAAGGGCTGCTTCCAGCACAGGATGGAAACTCAAAAGCAAAATTTTCCCACATGCTTCAACTGAAAGCGCTTCAAAATTAAGTAGATGTAGAGAGGTCTTGTTTTGCATTGTACTTATAAAAAACAATTTAGTTCACAAACTGAGAATTTCTTCAGCTTGAACCTGAAGCCACGTTTGCATTTGTGCTCAGGTGCAAAGAAGAAGCAGGGATAAAAGTAGTACTGTATTTTCCGGAATATAGGTCGCTGTTTTTTATCATTTTTGCATGCCCTGCACCTATATTCAGGTGCGACCTATTTATGGCTTTTTATAAAATAAGCTGATTTGTAATCATTTATTAACAAAAATTAAACTGAGACACACTCTTACAATAATGTCAGCTAACAAATATATATTTTTAGGTGTTTATCCTGCTAAAATTATTCATTTATTAAAGAAAAGTTCAGCTCAGACACATATTTGCTATAATTTTTATCAAACAATAATAATAATAATAATGAATTCAATTTATAACACACTTTTCATTAATGAAAATCTCAAAGTGCTAAACAACTTAAAACAAATAATTGTTTTTAAGTGTTAATCTTCTTAAAAGCCTTGCTGTGCACTCCTGTGGCAGACATTTGCAGCAGAGCTAAACACGGTCCACATTTTGACATAGGTGAGACCTATATTCAGGTGCAACCTATATTCCAGAAAATACGGTAAGTTTTTCTAAAAGGTACTCAATTAATTCAAATATTAAATCCTGAAAGGTGCAGTTTGAAAAAGTTGAGGCCACTAGTTTTCAGCTGTATTGACAAGTACTAAAATGTGGATATGGAGTCATAGAATCCCTTTTACACTACGAAATAAACAAATGTGAACATCAAACTTAAAGAGTTCAAAATCCTAAAGGCATCTTCTATGAACATTGCTATTATTGAGCCATTTTTTAAAAGCTGAACAAACATCTGGTAATTTTTTACTTAAAAGTTTTTATTTACCAAACTTACTGTGCAGATTGAAATTTTCTTGAACTAGTCTTGACATTGCACCGAGTAACTTTAAAACAAATCATTGTGTGACGATAAGCCGTTAAAAAGTATAGCGCTTTTGTAAATTACCTTTTAATTTTTGTAAATATTTTGTCTTTAATAAAGCCAAGATTTTAATACCTGTATACATTAAAAATGCTTGTGATTTTATTTCAACTCAGAAATTAGTTTTAGTGGAACTCTTATTTGTTCTTGTTCTGCGGACTGATGTTTCAAGACGAGATTTATTTTAAGCAGAAACTTTGTTTAATCAGAGTAATAAAAAAAAGTGTAATTCAGTGTCTTGGACTGAGAAATAAATATTTGAACGAGTCTTTTCATTTACTCAAAGTTATCAAGTTCACCCACACCTTCAACTACAGCTATTGAATGGTTTGTGGTTTTTCTCCCAGCATCTCCATTCTGCAGGGGTCTTCACAGCGAGCAACACAACCTGGGCTTGAACCTTCCCTCTCAGGATTTAAACTATATAAACCAAACACCTTGACACAAAGCTTAGGTTGATGGAAAGGAACAAATGAAATGTTAAAACCAGTTTCCCCACCAGTCCACACCAATTTATTTTACTTTATAGTCACTGCAAACACATGCATTAAATGTAGGAGTGAAGATTCTGTCAGCCTCTCTTGAAAAATCCATTGAAATATGCAAACTGAAATAGAACTAGAGAAAATAGATTTCCTCTGAAAATTCAGTGTGAATGCTTATTGCAGAACTTGAAGAAAAACAGCTGAAATTTGCTAAATAAATAAAAAATACATGGGAGATATGTAGCTGAAATGGAAGAGCAAACCTAAATTAGCAGAAGAAAGCAAAATATATTTACCAATTTTTGCTTAAATGAACAGAAATGGGCACTAAAATTAGTAAATCTGTTAAAAACAGATGAAATTAGCACCAAAAAAATGTGTCTGTAAAGTAGTTGAAAAGGCAGAAAGAAGCTTAAACTAGGAAGCGGAAGAAGCTGTTTATTTATTTTTTTTTTAATGCATTAGCTGAAAAAGCTAAAATTAGCATAAAACGAAACAGTAGCCAAAATAGAAAAAGTTGAAACTAGCAGAAAAAAACCCTGAAAGGAGCCAAGCTGATATAGCAAAAAGAAGTTAATTAGGCTGAAAGTAAATTACCAAAAAAATCCTGAATCATCTGAAAACAGCCTAAATTAGCTAAAAATGCTAAAGAAAATCTAGCTAAACTGGTAGAACGTGCTTAAATTAGCAGAACATGTTTGCTGAAAAAAGCAGAAATGAGCACAAAACAGCTGAAATGTAGCTAAAAAGTAGAAAGTAGCTTAAATTGCTAGAAGTGGAGAGAAAATGTTTGTTGAATTAGGCTGAAAAAAGTTTAAATTGGTGCAAAAGTGGAATTAGCTGAAAAGGCTAAGATTTAACGGCTAAATAGTAGCTGAAATGGCAGAAAGAGCTGAACCTTGTAGAAATAAGCTGAAAAGAGCATAAACTGAAATTAGCAGAAAGAAGTTAGAAGAAGTGCAAAAATGTGGTTGGAAAAGAAAATCTGAAAGGAACAAAAAAAAGTACAGCTGAAAGTAGTTGGAATTTTTTTTTTTTATTGGACAAGGTAGCTAAAAGAAGCTGAACCAGAACAAAATGTGAAAGGAGCAGTAAACGATTAAAAACAGATCTAAACATTTGAAGTAAATGAGCTCAATTCATTTTCTATGAGGAAAAAAAAAGTGGCAGAAAAGGCTAAATATTTCAAAAAGCTAAAGTTGCACTAACGAGCTTAACGTTTTGATAGATTTGTTGAAAGAATACAAAAATCGTTCCACAATTTTTCTGGAAAGAGAAAGATGCCACAAAAAAAGTATGAAAGAAAAATAGATCAATTTTGTGAAAGCTTCAAAAGTGGTTCACAACTAAAGGTCTAATCTTTCATCCAAAAATATAAAAAAAAGGTCACATCACTCACTGTCTTCCAGGACAATTTATTATTTTGATCAAGTCTTATATACATTACGTTACGCACAGTCTTCAGTGTTGCAACAATCACCGTTTGCTCTTGATGTGAGGATGACTCACAGCTACTACCACACCAAACTTTAGCTCAATATCTTATTCTTAGAGTTCTAGCCATGTTGGTTAAGTTTTATTAGCTTTAGCAATTTATTGTTTTCTGGAAGTTTAATTTAAATCAGTTCAGTGGTTATTCACACATTTTGTCAAGATTTATAGCAAAGTTCATGAAGTGTAACACTCAGTGCATGTTAGGGATGATGCTCAGCTACTACCACATTCAAATTTGAGCTCATCTGTAAAAATCGACCAAGTTCCAGTCATTTTGGCGTTGGCTGATCCGTGGCAGCCAACGTGAATGCGGTTGACTTCATAAGCACATCAGTCGTAAATGTGCATCAATTTATTTAAGAGTCTGTGAAAAATCCACCCACTGGTCCAAAAAGATATTTTGCTAACATTGCAAACCCACACAGG
>JBBPBX010009009.1:0-24920 GCA_038048925.1 Garcialebias charrua | reverse complement strand
TCATTGTATGTGGTCGCTGGTGGGGTTCGTCCGGTTCTTCCCCTTGGTCGGATCTGGGGAGTGGGCGAGTGGCTCGTCCTGTTCGGGTGGCCCTGGGGACTCTGGGCTCGGGGTCCTTCCTGGGGTCTTGGGCTTTGATCGCCCCTTCGTCTGCCTCGGGCTTTGGGGGGACGGATCTCTGATGCTTCACAGTCGCTACTAAATGTTCTATTGGAGGAACCTTATTCACTTATGCATGCTCACAACCACACACAAATGGATGCAGGGATGTATATGTAGATATATGCAGATATGTAGATGGGTATATGAATGAATATAAATGTATATGTATGTATACTGTATATATATTTGTAGGTATGGGTATGTGTATTTATAGAAATCTACTGCAAGGTCATGAATATTATTAGTCTTTATGCATGTATGTTTCGTTGCTGTGTTCTGTCATGTGCTTTGCAGGATTGCGGACGGAGGTTGGGTGCGTTTGCCTTGTGCTCTTTTTGTGGATAATTGTTGTTTTGTTGTCTTACTTTCTCTTTTCTTTCTCTCTATAAAAAAACAATACATTAAAGAGTGAGAGGATGGCTATAAGGTGAGAAGGGAGGCCATCTATAAATGGGGAAAAAAAAGAAAAAAATTAAATTGTTGTTTTTGAGATAAAACACCCACATTCTCCAAAGAGCAGATCCTCCTCACTTGCTTCGAGCATGCCTGTTGGACCGAGTGGCCCCTCAGAAGCTCTGACACACACGCTTCCCACCAATAACAAGCCGGTCTCTGATAAACAGCTGTTTACAAGACGCCAGGGCTGGAGCAACGTTGACAAAGCACTCCTGTTTCATGCCTGATGGGCCGCGTGCTGCGCAGATGGAGCCGGGTAAAAGAAAAAACCCGCTCTCTGCCGTAAACTGAGTTGCATCCCCCTAGTTCAGCTCCCAGGCTACCCAGCAGGGTTGATCACCTCTCATCAAAACCTCTGTTGACACAGCGTTTTCACGCACAGGTGATGCCGTCCATCTGCAACTCGAGCAGGCTCGCTGCAGCGCTGAACACAGCACGAGGTGACACATCACACACAGTGAACGCGGGCCACCGCTTAAGTGACGTGCCGCATGCGGCAAGGACAATGCTTCACTTCGGCGTTTGTTCACCCCCGCTGCGGACCCACGGACGGGATGCAGCGCAGAGACGGTCATTCGATGCGAGCCAACGCGTAGGCAGCGTGCCACGTGCAACGAAAAATACGCCTCGCGTCAACGCTTGTTTACTTTCGTTGGGGACCCACAGAATTTGCCTTCTTCATTGTGGAACCACAGACTTAACGTAATGCTGAGGCGGCCGCCCAGCCCCGTCTGGGAGGGCCCCCCATGGGTCACTAGTGTGACGGAGGAAGGGGTCCCGGAGTGGTTGAAGTTCACGATGCGCACGGCACGTCACGAGCACTCACGACTGCTCTCCGAGCAGCACATTCAATGGAAAATGTGTGTACTCGACAAATGGATAGACGCGCTCATGGGCAAAGGTGGCGCGCTTCAATTTGCAGCAAAACCACCCTCATTCAGAGGAATATTGGAGACTGTGCTGGCAGACCCAGAGCAAAGCTCCTCCCTGCTGTTAGCGATTCAGGAGCTGCTGACAAAGGGAGTGATCTCCAGAGTGCCAGACGGGGAGGAAAACACAGGTTTTTATTCCTGTTATTTTCTCATTCTGAAGAAAAAAGAGGGATTGCAGCCAATTCTCAATTTGTCCACCTTCAACAAATCGATTGTGGAGAGAGGGTTTCACATGCTGGCAATAAAATAGCCGCTGAAAAACATCAACCACAACGAATGATTCACGTCCCCCGACCTACGAGACGCTTACTGGCACATACTGATAGTTCCAAAACACAGGAAGTTCTTGCGTTAGTTCCAAAACACAGGAAGTTCCTGCGTTTCTCCTTCAAAGGAGCCCAGTTCGAGTTCAACAGGCTTCCTTTCGGCTATTCCTCGCTCACAGGACTTTCACGAGGTGCGTGGAGACCGTCAGCCAGCTGTTATGCACAGCTGGGATGAGAATATTCTTATCTGGATGATCTGCTTCTGTTGAGCAGGTCCAGAGAGGATGCTGCAATCTAGACCAGGTCTCTTGCAGAACTGCTAATCCTGGGGTTTTCAGTGAACTGGGAGAAGAGCTCCGCCCTCCCAGCTCAGACTATTGTTTATCTGGGAATGGAGCTAAAACTTGTACACGATGAGAGCACGGCTGTCAGAGCAGAGAGCCCTCGACCTGACAGCTCAGCTGACCCGGGTCAGACCCGGAAGAATGGTGACGGCGGCGTCCATCATGCGCCTCCTTGGCCTGATGGCGGCCGCTCAGGTAGTCATGCGTCTCTGCCTGTTGCCTATGAGATCTCTGCAGCGTTGGTTTGCCCGCCTACGCATAGATCCTGTGCGTAAAAAGAGGAGGATGATTGTGGTTCCCCCCTGTGGGAACCGACTTACGTCACTGGGGAAACCCCCTCACGTTGGCGGAGGGAGTCTCCATGACCACACCTACGTCACACGTCCCAGTGTTCACAGACGCCGCTCTGATGGGCTGGGGCAGGACGTGTCAGGCTCAGACAGTTGGAATGAGGTGGCCAGAGCACACTTGCCTCCATATAAACGTGCTGGAACTTCTGACAGTTTTCAAAGTGGTGCAACATTTTGCTCCCTTGCTTCGAAACGAGCATGTACTGATACACACCGACAACAAGGTGGCAGCATCGTACATAAATCGCCAGGGCGGTGTTCGTTCAGCCCAGCTACTGGGCGTGGTGAGGAAACTCCTGCTCTATGTTCACCAGCATGTACCCTCTCTGCGAGCAGTGTACATTCCCGGTGTTCTGAACAAAGGAGCGGACATCATGTCGATGGGCAGTCCACGTCATGGAGATTAAACTCTCCACCCCGACGTGATAGCTCAGATCTGGACCAGATTCGGTTACGCAGCGGCTGACCTGTTTGCGTCACGAGAAAACGCACAGGGTCCACTGTGGTTCTCTCTGAGTCCAAAAGACAACCCCCCCCTGGGAGTGGACGCTTTTGCGCCCAGCTCATGGCCAAATAAACTGTTATACGCGTTTCCGCCAGTCCCTCTTATTCCACGCGTCCTGGAGTGAGCGCGGAGGGAGAAGCGATCAGTCATCCTGATAGCTCCAAAGCGCAAAAACGCACCATGGTTCCCGGACCTGCAGCGGCTAGTGTCGGACCAACCTCTGCAGCTTCTATGGAGAAAGGACATACTTCCAGGCAGGAGGGGCGATCATGCAGTTTCCGGAGATAGGCCAGCCCCTTTGGGCTTGGATGTTGAACGGAACCATTTAGCACGTTTGGGCCTCTATCCAGCTCTTGTCCAGACTATTCAAGACACACAAGCGGTGTCCACAACAACTCTTTACGCGTTTAAATGGGCAGCTTTTCAGCGCTGGTGCACTGAAAAAGATGTCGACGCCACATCATGTGAGATTGGCTGCGTAATGTCATTCCTACAGCTGCTGACGGACAGAAATTTAGCTTCAGCACCATTAAGGTTTACGCTGCAGCTACAGTATTTCCTCGTGTCATGAAGGGTTTGGTGACAAGATGTTGTTAATCATCCTCTGATTAAACGTTTTTTAAAGGGCGTGCGACGGCACAGACCGGCGGCGCGCGCCCTCGCTCCCCAATGGGACCTGTCCTTGGTTTTACGCACGCTACTTAAAGGTTCACTGACATGATTTTTTTAATATTCATAAAATTGCTCAATATATATATATTTTATCATTTAAATATGTTCATTTTTGCAAACAAAATTATAAATCACTTTAATTTTGCTTTAAAAGTGATTTTGAACTTCAAGCCGTGTTTAATCATGGGAAATCCGATGACACACGAACGCACCATCTGTGACTGAATAATGAATAAATAAGTTTGTTCTCTGATCAGTCTAAAAAAGTCTGAAACATTCAGACATTGTATGTGATTTTCCTGTCCGTCACTACCGGGGAGCTGGGAGATAAGAAGTTAAACTGTGCTGATTTCATCATCACAGGAATAGTCAGTATTGATCAAGTCATCTCCGGAGCTTTGTTACTCTAGTTCCTAAAGATAATGTCCAGTTCCTGTTGATACTGGGTGATTGCTTGTGGAAAGGGCCTGGCCAAACTGTTTCGCAAGCAATCCTTATCTAAAGGGATAAAAAGAAACAGGCTGAGCTCCCAGAGTTGAGAGTCTACTGGCAATGAAAGTAATTGTCCGTGTTTGTTTAATGCTAATTCTGCCTCGGGATTGAAACGGCTCTCCCAGTCCACATTGTCAAATGGTAAGAAATCTTTGTTTAAGCATTAATCATTGTATGTAAGTGTGTTACTTGTTTGTTTTCTGGCTTGCTTGCTATTGATTTTCTGTGGTTAAAATAAATAACTTTTGTTTTTAAACAGAAAATAGTTTCCTGTGAAGTCTCTTGAGCTGTGATATTCTTTTGAGGATATTTGCCTATCTCTCTCTCGATTCTGCATAAATAATATTTCATAAAACATTTATGAATAAAAATTCATAAAATATTTATAAAATAATATTTCATAGAACGTTTTTGGCGTTGTCGGCAGGTCATAAAGAGAGACTGCATAATGTTCAAAGGAATGTTCAAGAGAAAGTCAGCAAAAGGAGATAAGACACAGGAAAGGACTGAAGTAGTACTAGGATGGGAAATACCCTGTTATCAGTCCATAGCATTGTGCCTGAGAGATGGAGCAGGACGCTGCGAGCATTGGGAAGGATCTCTGCGAGATGGAGATCCTGAGACTTTGTTAGAAGTTCTACGAGCAGTAGACGTGAAAATAAAAACGCCAGTAGACGGACTGCAACGGCGTTTGTGGGTTTGTGCCACGGCCTGGAAGCGGCATAATAAAATAAGTTTGAAACAGAAAAAGGCACTCGAAGAAGCTGAGTTAACCTCTTCATTACAACGTTGGCATGTGCAGTTGTTAACTACACAGCTAGAAAACATGGCCCGGATTGCTGAGGAAGCAGTGGCCCAGGTGTCCATGTTAAAAAGAGAAAAAAAGAGGAAACCGAAACGGTCTGTATCACCCAAAAGAGTACGGGCTTTTGAAGCTGGGTTAGGTACGGGATGGAATCCCTCTAGCTGGACCGGAGATTTGTGGGGAGATAATGTAAGTGATAAAGAAGAAGAAGAGTCCACTACCTCATTATGCTCCTTATCCCGCAGTAAAAGTGTGAAACCAGTGTAGCGGAGGAGGCAGGAACAGATAGTGAGACCAGATGTCTTACGAGCAAGAGTAGGCGCAGATGGTCAACCTGTTTATGACAATGGTGTACCAGTTATGGATGCTGTCCCACAAGATCAACCACAGCCTGAACTGAGGATGATAACTGAGGATTACACTCAGGAAGAAATAGCTTATTTGTCCAGGAGGCTCCGTCAGCAGCCAGGAGAACATACAGATGTGTGGTTATCAAGATTAATTGAGGAAGGAGCAGGTCAGGTGGAGATATATGCAGGGGATGGGCTGTCTTTTGCTGGGTTGTCCACAGAAGCTACAGTGAATGCTGATTTCCGCAGAGAAGTGAGAGATTTAGGGAATGATTACAGGTAACCCCCAATCTACGAACGAGTTTGGGACCTAAGAACTGTTCGCAGCTCGATCCGTTCGTAGGTAGGGGGTGAAAATTATAATTAAAAAAAAATTTCATTCATTCATTCATTCATTCAACCTTTATTTATCATGCTAACGGAGCGCGCGCACACATTTAAGCATGTACAGTAGTGTACTGTAATGTTAAACATTGCTATTCACATTTACAGAATAAATAAAAATATATTTTCTTACTTTGAGATGGTCATAGCCGACATCTTAGGTTGCCATGCGTTGTTGTTATCAGGCCGAGCAGCGCGACGAGCAAACCACGGGAGCTGCTCGAGGCCTGTGTTAGCTCTCGAGGCCTGTGTTAGCTTCTGCTAGCCAGGCCATGAGCTGGTGTTGGAGCGGCGGTGCGGCCCAATCGGCCATCAATCTGCAGTTGCTTCTCCGCCTGAGACGTCCACAGAGCTCACAGAGCGATTCCAGATAGTAATTAATCCATATGAGGCAATCCTGATCAACAAGTCTTCCAAACCTTGTTGCCTGTAGCCGTGACTAACCCTAAGATGGCTGGCCTCCGGTGACTGGCGACCTTTTTCCTGTTATGACCGACCTTCTTCCTGTTATGACCGGAAGTTGCACAAAATGATCAGAAATGATCATTTTTTATCATAATTATTATTTATAAAGCCTTTAAAACAACCACAGCTGCAACAAAGTGATGTACACATGAAATTAAGAACATTTAAACACAAAAAAATAAATTAAAAAAATATATATATATATTTTTTTTTAATACAATAATTTCATATTTTTATTAAATATGATACGTTCGTAGGTCCCGTGGTTCGCAGGTCGATGGGGTCGTAGGTCGGGGGTTTGCTGTATAGGTCTCTATTTGATGTTTATGCTGAAGCTGTTCGCCAGGCTTATCCAGCTCTCACTGACTGGCCAGAGATAACAGGACAGTGGGTCACGCTTCGGGAGTGTGAACAGAGATTGGTTCGATTGTGTGTAAGGGATGCTTTAACTGTTGCTGCTGTGGATCAATATCAACTGTTACCTATTCCAAAGGCTGTGAGGGATCAGCTGATAAGAACAGCCCCTGTACACTATCGCACCGCAATCTTGCCAGTAATGCTTGGTGCACCAGAGTTTTCTATGTCTGAGATTCGTAGTCGAATCATGGAGTTAGGAACATTGGGAGATTGGAGAACAGAAAAAGTAAAAAAAAACAGGAGTATGGTTTTAATGCACAGGGACCAACTCGTTCTGCTTTATGGAAAGCTTTGATACAGTCCGAGCTTCCACTATCTGAAATAGATGGATTACCAACAGAGGAGTTAAACAAGCGATGTCAGATAAAGGGGTTGAAAGTCCAGTGTACCAGGTTCAATGTTGAACATTTGACCCAAGCATTAAGGGATGTGTTTCAAACTTCTGATGTTCCTTCTGCACCTCCGTGTGAACCTGAACAGACGGTCAGGAACAAAAATAAGACCACCAGAGTGGCGAAGGTCTCCTCTGATTCTGAGTTTTCAGAGGACAATGAAGCAGTGAGGGTGCGCATTGTGAAACAGGAAAAGGAAACAGGAAAGGAGAAAAACAGAAAGTCCTCTGACTCTGAGTCGTCAAAGGACAATAAAGCAGTAAGGGTGCAGGTTGTGAAACAGAAAAAGACAAAAAGAAAGGTGAAAAACAGAACGTCACAGCTGTACCCTGATCTATCAGACCTGCTAAGTTTTGAATAATAGATATTGGGCATGGATTTATTGGCAGGTATTAGGGCTGTGCGATATGACGATATATATCGTGGGGACGATAGAAACGTGTCTATCATGCTACTTTGCTTCTATCGTCTCTATCGTGATAAATAAGAATAAAAAAACAACTGTCGCAAAGAAGCTTCATATTGTGGTTTAGCGACATGACGGCGCTGCTTTGTGTTTGACGCACGCGCGGGTTTGCGACACATGCTTTACGTTGTTAAACTCGAGAGCTCACCTTGTTAGCTTCCATTATTTTGCTCCGCTGAAACTCGGAGACAAAATGGGTCCAGAGGACAAGAACCCAGAGTCCAACAGAGTCCGAACTCGTGTCCAGTTAACACTAGGATGACTGAATTTTCAAGATCCTGAGGACAAACCCCCTCCTTCTCCTGAACAATTATTGGACCATTAACTGCCTTTTGTTATAAATATGTGTGCACTCAACTCGGACACCCCTACCAAACCAGACTGCACAGACTGCATTCCAATGTTTCCACCAGGTAAGTAAGACTCTGCTTGCACTTCCCCCCTTAGTCAGAAGAGAGGCCCTGACCCGAATTCACACATAACAGACCTTGAATTTATCTCACAGTTGAGCATTTTGAGACATCCACTGAACGGAAAGCTTCGTCTGCTCCAGAACAATTTTATGCATAAAATTGTCTTATTCTGCTGTTCTGATTATCCTGTAACCCTGATGGTCTGTCAAATGAATTATTTTGCTTACAAGTACTGTCTCTCTCCTTGTCCTTGGCACATGTATATACGGTGCGTGCCGGCACAAGCAAGTGGCCCATTGCTGTGTTCTACAACCAGAGGTGGGTAGGAACGCGTTACATTTACTCCGTTACATTTACTTAAGTAACTTTTTGAGAAAATTGTACTTGTGAGAGTAGTTTAAATGTGAAATACTTATACTTTTACTTGAGTAAATTTTAGGGGAGGAAACTGCAACTTTTACTCCGTTACTATGGGCTTTCTGCCGATCGCTACCGTTACTTTTTGTTTAAAATATATAAAAACATTTGCGGCAAATTTATTGCGTTACTTATTGTCACCTGACATGTAACCAATCAAGTGAAGCCAACCAGTCACGTGACCACAACAAACTCTCCACGCAGCCGGCGCAGGCCAGTGACGTTGAGATTCTGGACTCGGTTTGAGATGAAAGCGGTTTGAGAGAAAGACGTTCGGACGGTTCCTGAAAGAATGGCGACAGAAGCTGGCGAAGCGAATTCAGAGCACCTCTGGCCTCACATACGATCTATGTTCACCTTTCAGTCGTCTAAAAAGAACAGTTACATCATGCGCTGTCAGCTGTGTCTGCCAAAACTTGTAGATGTTTCAGCCTACATGAACTCGACGTCAAATTTGAGAAAACACGTTGCGGTAAGTTTACCTTTATTTTTTTCTTTTTGTGTGTGTAATGATGTCAGCTCTATTACAACAGCATGCATAACTTTAAAACTGTGTATGATGTGACTATTGAATGTTACGTGGTGTGTTGCTAAAAACGTGTTCACACTCTGTGAGCACACATGAGCAAAATGCTAATGTAGCTAAAAACAAATGGTTTGCTACATAATGGGACGGCTGGTGGATGATGTAGCTACACATGCTGACAGTCCCCTCAGATTTTTAAAGTCACAAACCTCCAATAAGTGTCTTAGTGGAACACAATTTGTTAAGTGTCCTTGGGTGTCCTGAAAGGCGCTTTTAAATAAAATGATTATTATTATTATTATTACAGTTGATTCATACAGGCCTAGTAGGAAACAAACCAAAATGCATAAAACGTCACAGTATTATACTATTTGTCTAAAAAATGTTCAATACAGAAACAACTGGACTTAATTTGTAACAGAAGATGTTTCGCTCTTCATCCGAGGAGCTTTCTCAATTCAATTCAAAACCAGTTTTTATCAGTTGCATCAAATAGCCAAAGCAAAATCTTACATTCCAAAATGGATCGGGTTTTAAGCATCCAGACACTGGAACAATCTGTTCATTGATATTCAGCCAGAAGATAGCTATTTGCACATAAAAAGAAGACGATCAACCTAATTATTGTTGACATGCTGCTGTTGTTATGCTGCTCACAGAGGGCTGAGTGATGCAATAACAGCATTGTATGTGTGTGATAGTGTCTCTCTCTCGATCGATCAAGAGTATGTAATAATAATAATAATAATAAACTTTATTTGTATAGCACCTTCCTACAATGCCTTGCATTGACCAAGGTGCTTAACAGGACAGAATATATAAAAACAGGTACAATAAATCAGTGAAAATAAAATAAAAGCAACAGCAATAAAATGAGACAATGGAGATAAAAATGCTACATACTAAAATACCAAAGTAATAAAAGTTACACACTGAAAGCTTTTTTGAACAAGTGGGTCTTCAGTCTGGTTTTGAACAGAGTCAGATCAGAGGTGGCACGCAGGCAGCTCAAGGGGGAGGCTGTTCCAGGCTTTTGGGCCGGCAACAGAAAAGACCTGTCTCCCCATTGTTTGTACCTTGAGAATGTCAAGAGCCACTCAGCTCCTGTTGAATAGCAAGCAGCCATCAGTGGGCTGATGTCCTCTGTTTATCAAGTGAATAGCTAGTTTCTGGAAGTCAGCTAACTGGTTAAACTACTTTTTTACTGAGTTTTTGCAGCTCCTCAGACGAAATGTTTCAACAAAGCAGAATCTGTTCAGAAGACCTGACATCCTTGTTAGATTTGTTTGACCTGAATTATTGAGCAGCATCAGGACATAAATGATGCTCCTAATTTAAAAAGGCTTCTTCTTGTAACTTTTCAGGGGAAAAAAGTATATTTGAATTTGTTGTTATCCAGTTATGATTGCGGTTTTGGGCTTGAAAGTATCTTTTTCTCTCTCTCTCTAAAATAAACTAAAAACATTTTTGCCCTGGCAAACTGCTTTGGTTTCATATTTGAACATTACAGTACAAACTAAAATAAACAACAAGGGTTAATTGTATTTAAGTTACTTTATTTAGTAACGTATTATT
The DNA here is from genome assembly GCA_038048925.1 of Garcialebias charrua. Taxonomy (NCBI): domain Eukaryota; kingdom Metazoa; phylum Chordata; class Actinopteri; order Cyprinodontiformes; family Rivulidae; genus Garcialebias; species Garcialebias charrua. The sequence continues at coordinate 14,531 of JBBPBX010009009.1, read as the reverse complement.
AAGTCTCAAACATATACAGTATACTGTATATAACAAACAAAGCTTTTTGTTTTGTTTTTTGAATGTCCAGAGGACCAGCTTTTTTAAATCATTATTATTAACTCAATGCTTTGGCATGTCTTTGAAAATGTAATAGGTTTATCTGAAATGTTTGATGTGTGGATTATATATTCTTATTCTGTTTTATTTATTTATTTGTGAACAGAGGATCCACTCGAACAGCTTGATGAAATACACTGAGTTGGTAGATTCCAACAAGAAGCGAAAATCCTCCTCCTCTGATGAGCCACCGATGAAGAGTGTGAGAATCTTCTGTGCACATGGGCTTCCTCCTGCCAACACTACGTTGCAAGACAAGGAAGAAGCTTGTCTCATCTTGCAAAGTGTGTGCACCTCTCATCGATGCCCTGCTGGATGGGACCTTAAAATCTGGTAAATATAAAAACATCAGTGTGTGTGTGTGTGTGTGCACATAACAAAACATTACATGCACATGCTATAAATAATGCATAAGTGTAGTAATTCTTTGCAAAAATGTTTTTAAAGGTCTCAACTACATCAAGGATGACTTGGACACTAACACTGATGATTGATGACAACAGCACAAACAGCAGCCACTCTGATGAAGAAGACTTCTTTGGATCCATTAAGACCAGAAAACCAGGAGAGTTGGAGAGGTATCTTTCATGTCCATCTACTGGAGGTATGAATCTGTTACACTCTTTTCCTCAAATCAAGCGGTTGTCACTCAAAGTCAACACAAGTCTTCCAGCATCTGCAGCTTGTGAGAGACTCTTTATTCATGCAGGGCTCCTTTTAACTGCTAAGAGATCACAGCTTCACTGCAAAAACCTTGAGAGCCAGCTACTCTTAAAGCTTAACAGTCACATTATTGAATAATGTTTCACTGAGTTTATGCTGTCAGTTGTTCTACTGATTAAGTTCAGGAATACACAGTCCTTTGCCTGAAGTGTAGGACTGTGTTTCAGTTTATACTTAAACAGTTAGTTCTGTTTATAGGATGTCAAAATGTAAGAAAATGAGTTCCAACTGGTAGAAACAAAGTTTTGCAGAAAGTCTATTAATACAGTATTTAGCTGAATTATTTTGGATACAGTTGCCTTTGTGTTTTTTATTTATTTTTATTTATAACAATGTAAAAGATAAGTGGTTTATTTCTAAATCCTTTTGCCTTTGTGTTTTTATTTATAACAATGTATATTCAGTCTCATTAAAAGTTATGTTTCCTTGTAAATACATTTGCATGTTATAATTTAATGACACGAGATGGTACTCCGCAGTTACTCACTACTTGAGTAGGTTATAATCAAAGTACTTTTTTACTTTTACTCAAGTAAATTTTTGGATGCCTACTCACTACTTTTACTTGAGTAATATTTGGTTCAAGTAACAATACTTTTACTTGAGTAAAAATTTTGAATACTCTACCCACCTCTGTCTACAACATGCTTGACCTATTGTTGTCCGTCACCTGACGGACCGACACAGGTCACATGACATGAGGTCAATTTACAAAATGACACAGGTCACACGACATGAAGTCAACTGACGGACCGACACTGGTCCCGAGAGGTCTAACACGGCATGAGGTCAACTGACGTACCGACACAGGTCACATGACCTGAGGTCAAGTGACGGACCAACATAGGTCACACGACATGAAGTCAACTGACGGACCGACACAGGTCACACGGCATGAGGTCAACTGACGTACTGACACAGGTCACATGACCTGAGGTCAACTGACGGACCGACACAGGTCACATGACCCGAGGTCAACTGACGGACCGACACAGGTCACATGACCTGAGGTCAACTGACGGACCGACATAGGTCACACGACATGAAGTCAACTGATGGACCGACACAGGTCACATGACCTGAGGTCAACTGACGGACCGACACAGGTCACATGACCCGAGGTCAACTGACGGACCGACACAGGTCACATGACCTGAGGTCAACTGACGGACCGACATAGGTCACACGACATGAGGTCAACTGATGGACCGACACAGGTCACATGACCTGAGGTCAACTGACGGACCGACACAGGTCACATGACCCGAGGTCAACTGACGGACCGACACAGGTCACATGACCCGAGGTCAACTGACGGACCGACACAGGTCACATGACCTGAGGTCAACTGACGGACCGACATAGGTCACACGACATGAAGTCAACTGATGGACCGACACAGGTCACATGACCTGAGGTCAACTGACGGACCGACACAGGTCACATGACCCGAGGTCAACTGACGGACCGACACAGGTCACATGACCCGAGGTCAACTGACGGACCGACACAGGTCACATGACCTGAGGTCAACTGACGGACCGACATAGGTCACACGACATGAAGTCAACTGATGGACCGACACAGGTCACATGACCTGAGGTCAACTGACGGACCGACATAGGTCACATGACCTGAGGTCAACTGACGGACCGACATAGGTCACACGACATGAAGTCAACTGATGGACCGACACAGGTCACATGACCTGAGGTCAACTGACGGACCGACACAGGTCACATGACCCGAGGTCAACTGACGGACCGACACAGGTCACATGACCCGAGGTCAACTGACGGACCGACACAGGTCACATGACCTGAGGTCAACTGACGGACCGACATAGGTCACACGACATGAAGTCAACTGATGGACCGACATAGGTCACATGACCTGAGGTCAACTGACGGACCGACACAGGTCACATGACCCGAGGTCAACTGACGGACCGACATAGGTCACACGACATGAAGTCAACTGATGGACCGACACAGGTCACATGACCTGAGGTCAACTGACGGACCGACACAGGTCACATGACCCGAGGTCAACTGACGGACCGACATAGGTCACATGACCCAAGGTCAACTGACGGACCGACACAGGTCACATGACCTGAGGTCAACTGACGGACCGACATAGGTCACACGACATGAAGTCAACTGATGGACCGACACAGGTCACATGACCTGAGGTCAACTGACGGACCGACACAGGTCACATGACCCGAGGTCAACTGACGGACCGACACAGGTCACATGACCCGAGGTCAACTGACGGACCGACACAGGTCACATGACCCGAGGTCAACTGACGGACCGACACAGGTCACATGACCTGAGGTCAACTGACGGACCGACATAGGTCACACGACATGAAGTCAACTGATGGACCGACACAGGTCACATGACATGAGGTCAACTGACGGACCGACATAGGTCACATGACCCGAGGTCAACTGACGGACCGACACAGGTCACATGACCTGAGGTCAACTGACGGACCGACATAGGTCACACGACATGAAGTCAACTGATGGACCGACACAGGTCACACGACATGAGGTCAACTGACGGACCGACACAGGTCACATGACATGAGGTCAACTGACGGACCGACACAGGTCACATGACCTGAGGTCAACTGACACACCGGTATAATGGACCAGATTGCACATTTATATACGGTGCGGCCCATTGCCGTGTTCTACAACATGCTTGACCTGGCAGCGATAAATGCTTATGTNCAAGGTCAACTGACGGACCGACACAGGTCACATGACCTGAGGTCAACTGACGGACCGACATAGGTCACACGACATGAAGTCAACTGATGGACCGACACAGGTCACATGACCTGAGGTCAACTGACGGACCGACACAGGTCACATGACCCGAGGTCAACTGACGGACCGACACAGGTCACATGACATGAGGTCAACTGACGGACCGACATAGGTCACATGACCTGAGGTCAACTGACGGACCGACACAGGTCACATGACCTGAGGTCAACTGACGGACCGACACAGGTCACATGACCTGAGGTCAACTGACGGACCGACATAGGTCACACGACATGAAGTCAACTGATGGACCGACACAGGTCACACGACATGAGGTCAACTGACGGACCGACACAGGTCACATGACCTGAGGTCAACTGACGGACCGACACAGGTCACATGACCCGAGGTCAACTGACGGACCGACACAGGTCACATGACCTGAGGTCAACTGACGGACTGACATAGGTCACACGACATGAAGTCAACTGATGGACCGACACAGGTCACACGACATGAGGTCAACTGACGGACCGACATAGGTCACATGACCCGAGGTCAACTGACGGACCGACACAGGTCACATGACCTGAGGTCAACTGACGGACCGACATAGGTCACACGACATGAAGTCAACTGATGGACCGACACAGGTCACACGACATGAGGTCAACTGACGGACCGACACAGGTCACATGACGTCAACTGACGGACCGACACAGGTCACATGACCTGAGGTCAACTGACACACCGGTATAATGGACCAGATTGCACATTTATATACGGTGCGGCCCATTGCCGTGTTCTACAACATGCTTGACCTGGCAGCGATAAATGCTTATGTGTTATACAAGGCCTGCACTGGGTCCAAGGATTTTGGACTGAGGGGTAGGAGGTGGGGGGTTGTAGGTGTACAATTAATGGGTCTTTAGTAGGGTCATTAGTAGGGGTGTAACGATACACAAAACTCACGAGACGAGACAAATTACAGAGCTCGCGAGAACGAGACGAGATTTTAATATTAGTTCAAGAAAACTTCAAAGATCGGTTTTATGCCGCAAAAAGGCTTTTATTCTGTTTTAACATGTATTACAAACCCAACTGATGTCTTCATTTTACTGATTGAATCTCCTTAGACCTTAGAACGTTCAACTTTGTTTAAAAAAAATAGATATTCACGCAGGACTTTCCAAAAATTGAACATAAATATCCGCATCAGCACTGACTCTGCAGCCGTCACTCACCAGTGTTGCCAGATTGGGCGGTTCACCGCGATTTTCCTTCTGACTTTTGCGGGTAAAGAGTGCTTTGGGTGGGTGGGACTCTATCTGGCAACACCGGTCACACCGGTGTTTACACAAGTGTGTCTTTACATTCGGGGCAGCGTCGGCAGCGCCGGGACCCTCCATCAATGTAGAGGCGTCTGCGGCACCGGGACCCTCCATCAGTAGTTGGGGCGTCTTCTATAGCAACTTCATCCGGCGAAGCCATGCTGTCCGTGACGCTGACTTGCTAGGGCTCTGCTAGCGCTAGCATTAGCATCTCGCGAGACAACGTTACCTCTCAACGAGAGATATCGCGGGAGTTTAATATTGCGAGATCTCGTACAACGAGATCTCATTACATGCCTAGTCATTAGCATTTGAATCGACATTATATAGCCCACTGAAAGGGACCGGGGGATTTAGAAGCCAAGTTCACTTGTGCAAAAAAGTGCAGCCTTAGTCAAAGTAGTGTTAATTAACCAATACAAAACAGACCAGAGACACAACAGAACCGGAATCAAACGCAACGTTTTCTCTTTTCTGTTTCTTGCCTTGTTTACTCCAGCTTCCAGAGCTGATTTCTTCTTCGTGGGTTTTATTAGCAGCCGTTGTTTTACCGCCACCTGCAGGAAAAATTTGGACCAAAGTAGAAACTCCTTTTCTACTTGAAAACTTCTCCCTTATTTTGTATTTTTTTAAGTGAAGTAAATATATTTAAGGATGTACTGTACTTAAAGGGATTGTGACATGATGTTGGAAATTTGCATATTTGTCACAACATATATATCTTATATCATTCATCTCTGTTCGTTTTATCAAAATAAATTATAAATATATTAAAATTTCATTCCAAGTTATGGTAGTTATTTCTCTGGGACACGCCCCTAAAATTCCGCGCACTTCCGCAAAACCGTCATTTGACGTACCCGTGGGGAGCCGCTGCTCAACTCGCATGTAAACAATAATGGCGGAGCTTGTCGACTCAGACGAGTGCAGCATTTCTAGTGTTGATCTAAGCGATTTGTCTTCAGTTTTGGAAGGTCAATATAAGCAGTAGAAGTTTTAATCTTGCTCAAATCATTTTATTGTATACTCTATTAATGGAAAACTTATTAACTTTTACGATTCAGCTTTAAAAAAACGTGCAGGGAGCTTCGTGGCTTTGAGCATGTCCGATTGCGTTTGAGATCTATCATTTTAAGACAGTAAATCATCCAAAGCTCTCATTAATAAACCCTCCATGAATAAAAACACATACTGATGTTACTTGATCGCGCCGACATAATTTAAAAATACATAAATAGCACTCCGTGTTGACTGGTATCTAGGCTAATATTGATAGCAGCTATCTGTTTACACGGTCCAGGTTGCGTCTGAAATATATCATTTTAAGACTGTAAATCATCCAAAACTCTCATTAATAGACTCTCCCCAAATAAAAACAAACAACAGATCGTACCTGATCGCGCCGACATAATTTAAAAATACATAAATAGCACTCCGTGTTGACTGGTATCTAGGCTAATATTGATAGCAGCTATTTGTTTACACGGTCCAGGTTGCGTCTGAAATATATCATTTTAAGACTGTAAATCATCCAAAACTCTCATTAATAGACTCTCCCCAAATAAAAACAAACAACAGATGTTACCTGATTGCGCCGACATAATTTAAAAATACATAAATAGCCTTCGTGTTGACTCGGGATCTATGCTAATGTCTGTTAGCAGCTGTCTGCAGATAGTCCAGGTCACGTCTGACATATATCTTTTTTAAACAGTAAATCATCCAAAACTGTCATTAATACTCTCCCCGAATAAAAACAAACAACAGATGTTACCTGATAGGCAGTAAGATGGTCGCTGCAGACATAGGACTATCAGTAGGAACCCATCGGTCACAAGTTCTCTGTACTTCCATTCTAGGCAAAGTTTCTCATCTTTTGGGAATTTGTGAAGGCTCACTTGTTCACTGCTGATATTAGAACACCCAAATATGCTACAACGTGACGGCATTTTTCAAGTTACACCAAAAAAAAAGAGGCGATCTTTCAGGAAATGAATCCGTATGGAAAGCAGTTAACACACCAAACAAAAGGGCAAGGCAGGCTCCGCCTTATGCCCAATGCCCACGTGTACGTCACATGAAGTTTTGCATAAATTCTCAGATTTCTAGGGGCGTGTCCCAAAGAAAAAATTACCATAAATTGGAATAAAATTTTAATATATTTATAATTTATTTTGCAAAAACGAACAGAGCTGAATGATGTAATGGACCTACCCAGGGTCAAACTAGGGTTTTCGAACTGTCCAGTGATGACCTTTACTGACCACTCAGTAAAGCAAGACATTTACTACAAAATCATTCATTTAGCTATAATCTGATAAATATAGTCACCAAAAGAGACTATTTCTATCTTTGATTTTATTCTAATGTGATCAAAAGAATAACTTTTGTCATTTTCATGATGTGTGCTTTTAAGCTGTGTCATTCTGTAAGAGTTAAACTGTGTTCACTGCTGTGTTTAAAGGTGAAGCCTTCGGGTCACAGAGACCGGACGGTTTTGTTTAGAAACTCAGAGACAGTCTCATGAGCAGGGCTCCAGCTTTATCTATCTTTTTCCTAAACATTTCTCTCTGCTGCTGCTTGTAACCTTGGGTTTGATAAGACAAATGAACTCCTCGACTGGTCCTTCCTTAAGTACTAGTCTAAGCTTTTGCTAAAGGCTTCAGAGTTGCTGGGAACTTGCAAGAGATGTGAACTTTCCCAAGAGCTGGACACGTGTGGTCAAGAGCTAACGACCGGCGTCTTCAGCTAAGGACTGATAACAGGCTGTTATGAGTCTACTTCGAACAAGCGTAAGATCAAGAACTTTGTCTATTCCTTCCTGGAATAAGTTTATCTTGAAGTCAGAGGCCTGAAGCTGACATATTCTCTGATGACCAAGCGAAAACCAGGAGACGTTGGAAAACGTAAACCAGAACCCTGCTTGAAAGTATCGTACTGGTCCCCACAAGGATCCGTGCATCTGAAAGGCTACAAGGTCACCTCTTACCGGGCGGTCGTCAAAAGGTAAAGAGCTGTTTACAAAACGTACCTGGATTTTAGCAGAAGTCGGAGGAGAAGTGTCACTCTGGTATCATGCTCATGATAATTTCTTCTTAAATCTTTCCTCCTATTTCTTTCCCCTCTCAATCTAAGCTGGAAACTATTTTTTAAGTTAAAGAGCCCACAGACTAAATATGTTTAACATCTAGTATTTATGTCTGTTGTGTTAAATTTAAGTGTGCTGACGTATTAATTGAAAGAAAGTGAAATCATGTCAATCAAGTGTAATGGTGTTAATTTAGTTGATTTATTTTAAATAAATGATAGTGTCTCTTTGACATATCAAACTAAGTTAACGTGTCCATTGTCACTTAATGGCTCTGTTTATTTATCCATCATAAAGATCACAGAAATATTGAATAAACTGAAAAAGAAGAGAATCCGTGAAATTACTATTCAATCTGAATAAGTAAATTAAGGTAAAAAGGAGGTCAGTATTAAACTGACCCCCCTCTAACCCCTTACATCTGGTGGCCCTCGTACGTGGTTCTGAAAGTTTATTGATATCTGTGGTCTCAGTCATGAACTGTAACGTCATGTTTGCATAAGAGGATCCAAGTTTTAAACTCTGAAGATAATGATTTTGGCTGGAAGTGTTCAAAGCAGGCAGATTCTGCATGTTTTTATCATTTGAAGCTGTGAGATTTTTATTGTTTCAACTCTGTTAGACGCTGTTGGAAGCATTCAGGTGAAGTTTTGTCAGCCGTGGTCTGTGGGGGTCCTGGTCCGGTTCGGTCCAGCTCACGCAGACTCCTGTACAAGGCTTTGTTTGACCGCCGAGTCAAAAGCCTGAAAGCTATAATTTAACATCTACAAGATTGCTGTTGTGGTGTTTTACGTGTTAGAGCAGGTCATAGAAGCATATTACTGTTAGAACGTAGTCGGATAGTGGTTCTGTTCAGACCCGATTTCTGCTCCATGAAAAAGTGGACCGGAACCGACCTTGACGCGCTCCGAGAGAGTCCGTGTTTGTTCAACAGCTGCAGTGCTGTGTTACTGAGCGTAACTAAGTTGGCCTGTCTAGGTGTGTTCGCCGCATGTTTCAGAATTTTGGAAAGTTAATTCGTAGCGTTTGAGTTGTTTTAAGAGTCCATAAAGTTGTGGTCTGCTGTGCTAAGGTAACGTTACAGAGCTACGTGTCCCACACGTTTGTTTATGAGCTGTGATTGGATGAAACGAGAGCTGTGAGCTGTCAATCACTCGAGGCGAACGCTGATTCGCTGTAGTGGGAACGCACGCCGTTGCGACCAACCCACTTTGTCGTCATTTCCGGTACTTCATTGGTCGAAGGTAAGAAACTACATTTACCATGAACGCTTGGGTAATGCACTGCAAACGCTGTGATTGATTGGTTGACGTCACGTATCTGTTTAGCGAGCTCCGCCTCGCTCAACGGAAGCTGGTGACGCGCTACGCACGCTGCGTTGGCCCGCCCATTTTTGTCGTCACTTCCAGGTGCCGCACTTTGAGTGACAGGTCACACTCGCTGGTTCACACTCGTTCACACACGAACACACACTTAAACACTCATCTGAAGCCATCAACACTGTCTAGCAACATAAACTTGTCTCTGACAAGAAAGCGGTTCGAGCAATTATCACGTTCTTACTGAAAACTAACCCTAATAGGTTGTTTTCTTTCCATGTACTGATTTAAACTCAGTCGCTTCGTGATAACATACTCGACGCTGCCCCCTGCTGGACGTTAATAGATGAGTTTTCTCTCAACACCTCATAAAGTCAGCAATTTTTATGGTAAAAATTACCAGCTTTAAAATTGTTCTGTACACAAACAAAAAATCCTGTTTATTTTAAATAAAGAATTTTTGAATAACAGAGGTACAGACGAACAATTGATGCTCGTTTTAAATACTGAAGAGATTTAAAATAACACTCAAAAAGCATCTTTTATTTGATTTTCAAATTAAATAAAAAAGAAAAAGTTGATGGAGAGCAGAGCATTTCCACATTCAGCTCTCCACATCTCTGAAATTTTAAACAGCATTGGCGTACACTGTACACTTTTGGTTAAAAATAGCATTTTTAACGTTTTTCTGTGTACATTTAAAACAGTAAGGTTAATTTGATAACGAATTTCTTTTTCGAATAACACCTGCATGTACCAGCTTGTTGATTTTTACAGACTCAAAACAAATATGGATACACAATCAGATGTTCATAGAGAACTATGCAGACCTTGCAAAGCCACTGACTGAACTCCTAAAGAAAGACGTTCCATTCGTCTGGACTGACAAACAGCAGCAGGCAATGGACGCTCTTATAAACAGGATTAAGTCAGCCCCATGTTTAGCCTACCCAGACTACAACAAAGAGTTTTACTTGGAAGTGGGCTTCTCAGCTCATTGCATAAGTGCAGGTCTATACCAAATACACGACAGAGACAAACGTGTAGTGGCCTACGCCAGCAAAACGATGGCGGGCCCCGAGTTGAGATTCTCAGACTGTGAGAAAGCTCTACTGACCACAGTGTGGGCAGTAAAACATTTCTCCAGCTACATTGGTGGACAGAAAATCATTGTGGAAACACAACACCAGCCAGTGACATTCCTGAACAGCCAACGCATCAGAGATGGTGTGGTAACAAACTCTCGTGTTGCAACGTGGCTCATGGCGCTTCAAAGTTTTAACCTAGACATACGTTATGGTCAAAACAAGAAGTCACATCTGGGGACAGACTTGGCACTCTGCCAAAAGTGTACACAAGATGTACCAGCGACCCAGCCGTTGGCTGAGGAAAAAACCCCTGTGACTGAAGACCCGAACCACCACTTCTTTGATGACAATATCTGCAAAGATATGACAACATTGTACGTGGATGGATCTTCATTCCTCCGCGACAAAATCTGTAGGGCAGGTGTTGGAGGGGTCCTCCTCCAAGACCAAGAACAGATTACCTTCAGCTACAAATTAGGCTCTCAGACTTCTCAGTACGCTGAGATTGCAGGAATCCTAATAGCTCTCCAGATGGTAGTAGCACGCTCCATCAAGACCCTAGTCATCTGCACTGACTCTAACTATGCTCGTTTGAGTTTCGCTTGTCACCTTGCTGTGTGGAAACAGAACGGTTTCCTAACAAGCGACAGAAAAGTGGTCAAACACAAAGAGCTTTTCATGGCATGTGATCACTTGGTGACATCACACGACTTACAGATCTACTGGAAGAAAGTTCCAGGACATTCTAGAGTCCCAGGCGATGACAAGCACTACAATGACATTGCGGATTCCTTAGCCAAAGAAGGAGCCGACGAAGGTCCTCTATGGTCCTTCGACTCCTCCTGGTTGATCAAGACTCTGTCAACACAACCTGCTGTTGAGGTTATGGCAGTCACACGTGCACAGGCCGCGGCCAGACCTGCTGACAACGCAGTCTCTGTACGGCCTGCACTGACTGACCCAGACATCATCCAACAGCAAAAGTCGGATCCTGCTATCAACTCCATGATACTGTACCTGACTGATCCAGACAAAAACACTCCGTCTAAAGACGAACTGGATTCCGATCCAGACCTTAAAGTCCTTTACCAGCTGCGCAAACAGCTAAAACTAATCAAGGGCATCCTAACTTTCGCTCATGGACCAACGTCCTCACCTGTGTTCGTGGTTCCCCATGACCAAAGGGGGGTGATGTTAGTTCATGCCCATGATCTCCCGTCCGCAGGACACAAAGGAGATAAAGCCACGCTGACGGCATTAAAACAAATTGCCTATTGGCCTGGAATGAAAAAGGATGTCAAGGACTACATTGAAGGGTGCGTGGTGTGTGGCCAGTTTCAGCCAACCAGACCACTTCACAGAGCACCACTGCAAAGTAGAGGCATTGCATTCCCATGGTCTGACCTCCAGATCGACTGGGTTGGACCACTCACTAAGAGCTCTAGAGGAAATAAATATTTTCTCACGGTAACCTGTGCATTTACCAAATGGGTAGAATGCCTACCAGCTCCTAACGACACAGCACAAACAACTGCTATGTTGTTAATGAATCATATATTCTCAAGGTTTGGACTTCCCCTTCGGGTGAACTCAGACCAAGGTACACACTTCACAGGTGAAGTGATGAAAGAACTGTGGAAGACGCTAGGCGTCAAGGCCAACTTTCATGTCGGCTACCACCCACAGGCTTCAGGCCAAGTCGAGAGAGCAAACAGAACTGTGGTGAGTATTTTGAAGAAATACGTGGCCGCAAATCACAAGGACTGGGATGTGAAACTCCCTCTGGTCCTCATGGCCATAAGAGCCACTCCACACACATCAACTGGCATCTCTCCCTTCGAGATGATGACCGGTCGACAAATGACTCTCCCTCTACACCTGTTGTACCAACCAGGTGACGCCGTCATGGCGACAGCCTACACTACACAACAATACATGAAAGATTTGAATGTACACCTCAGAAACACTTTTGCTTTCGCCCAGAAAAACCTGGAAAGGTCCGCTGAAGGACGCAAGGCGTACTATGACCAGAAGGCCTCTCACAATGAACTCCAAGTGGGAGACAGAGTCTGGTACTATACGTTCGCCCCAGCAACCGGGAAAGGAGAGTCCGGGACCGGAACTCTCGCCCGCAAACTAATGCCCAGGTGGACTGGACCTCATCTGATAACAGACAAAGTGTCCTCAGTCGTCTACGAGATCAAAATCAGCAAAGGCCGTAAAGAGCCAATTGCTAAATGGGTACATCGAAATCAGATCAAACCTTACAAGGCGTTCAATGACTCCACAAAAGACAAAGATCTCACCAACTCACCGACTTCATGGGATAATAAGGTCGTACAAACACAAGTTAGTAAATAAACTAACTTGATCAGAGGCGTGCAGAGGACGGCATGGCCAAACCTGGAAAGTGCCATGAGGGTGGTATCTCGTGGGTTATCACGTTCTTTGTCGTCTGTGCCATGGTGCTGCAGAGGATGGCATGGCCAAACCTGGAAAGCGCCATGAGGGTGGTGTCTCATGGGTTATCACGTTCTTTGTCATCGGTGCCATGGCGCTGCTAGGTGACCTTTCCTCCGCAACACTGGGACGTGTCTTGGAGGACAAAAAGTGGTCCTGCAATCTACTATGGAAATAGATGAACCGTGTCATAAAACAAGATAACTTTGAATGTCCTGCGTAGGGCTGGACGATATGGAAAAAAATCATATATCACGATATGGACTTTTTTATATCACGATAACGATATATATCACGATATATACAACACGATGTGTGTGTATGTGTACAGGAAAAATTTGGACCAAAGTTTTTTTATTTTATTATTTTACTACAGATAGTTACAATTATAAGAATGTGAACAAAAAGAACAAGGAAATTTGGACCAAAGTAGAAACTAGATCTACCTAAGATCTACCTTAATTCAAGGAGTACGATTATGGAATGACTTAATGACAAATGACAAATGTTAAGGAAGCCAAATCATTCCTTGTATTTAAGAAACTGGTAAAAAATGAATTGCTAAAAAAATATAAATGAATCTAATTTAATGTGTGATATATGTGAATTGAAAATTGACTGAGTTATTTACTTATTTTGTTATTATAGAAAATATTGTTTGAACTGTTATTAGATGAATAAGGAGCAGATTTAATAAGATTTATTCTTCATCTGCTACCTTTCATTTTTTTATTTTTTTTCTATTATGAATACGTTAATTGTTGTATTTCATATTATAAAATGAATAAACTAACAAACAAACAACTCCTTTTCTACTTTGGTCCAAATTTTTCCTGCAGGTGGCGGTAAAACAACAGCTGCTAATGAAACTCACGAAGAAGAAATCCGCTCTGAAGTTTGAGTAAACAAAGCAAGAAACAGAAAAGAGAAAACGTTGCGTTTGATTGCGGTTCTGTTGTGTCTCTGGTCTGTTTTGTATTGGTTAACTGGACCCGAGTTCGGACTCGGTTGGACTCTGGGTTCGTGTCCTCTGGACCCATTTTGTCTCCGAGTTTCAGCGGAGCGAAATAATGGAAACTAACAAGGTAAGCTTCCCCCTCTTTTTGGTAAAAGTTAATAATAATAATAATAATAATAATAATAATAATAATAATAATAATTAATTCAATTTATAACGCACTTTTCATTACTGAAAATCTCAAAGTGCTACACATATATTGAATGCTACACGCATTCATAAACCGGTGGCGGCAGACTACCATGCAAGGTGCTTTCCAGTCCTACCGGGAGCAACTCAGGGTTAAGTGTCTTGCCCAAGGACACAACGACACATGGTGCGGGTCCCGGGAGTCGAACTGCCAACTTTCGTGGGCACCTCCTTGCCCTCACTGCAGGACTTACACAGCAAACGCCTCAATCGGAAAGCCCACCGCATGGCAGGTGATCCCACACACCCACTACACAGCTGCTTCAGACTGCTGCCATCAGGGAGGAGACTGAGGAGTCTCCAGGCTCGAACCAGCAGACTGAGAGACAGCTCTGTTCATCAGGCAGTCAGAATGCTAAACACTCTGCCTGCTCTGCCTCCCCTCCCATTTGAACTGCCTTAACACTAAAACTTTCTCACATATTATCACT
>JBBPBX010009008.1:20452-61077 GCA_038048925.1 Garcialebias charrua | reverse complement strand
TCTTTGCAGATGATGTGGTCCTGTTGGCGTCATTATGCAGTGATATTCAGCTCTCAATGGAGTGGTTCGCAGCCAAGGGTGAAGTGGCTGGGATGAGAATCAGCACCTCCAAATCTGAGGCCATGGTCCTCAACCAGAAAAGGGTGGATTGCTCTCTCCAGATTGAGGGTGAGGTTCTGCCTCAAGTGGAGGAGTTCAAGTATCTTGGGGTTTTGTCTATGAGTGAAGGAAGAACGGAGTGTGAGATTGACAGACGGATTGATGCAGCGTCTGCAGTATTGCAGACTCTGTACCGGTCCGTTGTGGTGACGAGAGAGCTGAGCTGTAAGGCAAAACTCTGTTTACAGGTTGGTCTACATTACTACACTCACCTATGGTCACGAGCTCTGGGTAGTGACCGAAAGAATGAGATTGCGGAATACAGGTGGTTGAAATGAGTTTCCTCCACAGGGTAGCTGTACTTTCCCTTAGATAGGGTGAGAAGTTTGGTTATCCGGGAGAGACTCAGAGTGGAAACGCTGCTCCTTCACGTCGAGAGGAGCCAGTTGAGGTGGTTCGGGCATCTGGTAAGGATGCTCCCTGGTCGCCTCCCTAAGGAGGTGCTTAGGGCATGTCTGACTGGGAGGAGACCCCAGGGAAGATCCAGGACACGCTGGAGAGACTATGTCTCTCGGTTGGCCTGGGAACACCTTGGAATCTTCCTAGAAGAGCTGGAAGAGGCTGTGGAGAGAGATGTCTGGGCTTCCCTGCTCAAGCAGCTGCCCCCGAGACCTGACTTCAGAATAAGCAGAATAAGCATATTTACGGTTGAGCTACATATTTAGTCTAGGTAATGTTTAGCTTAGAAATTAAATGTTTAGGTTGTAAATTAAATATTTAGCTTGGACAATAATTATTTAGTTTGGAAATTAAATGTTTAGTTTTGAAAATAAAACTTTAGCTTGGAATATGCATGCTCAATAAACCAGGTAGAAAAATCTAAAACAGTAAGTCTGGTCCTCTGGACATTCAAAAAACAAAACAAAAAAATTGTAGAAACGTTTCGTCTTTCATCCGAAAGACTTCCTCAGTCTGAGGAGGTGAATTCAGCTCAGTCTTATGAATAGCACCTTCTCATAGATTTTAATTTGGAAATTAAAATTTTAATTTATACCTAAATATTTAGTTCATTAACTAAATATTTAACTTACAAGTTAAATATTTACTGTGTAAATTAAATATTTATCTTGCACATGAACATTTAGTTTGTAAATTAAATATTTAGCATGGAACTAAATATTTAGTTCACTAACTAAATACTTAACTTGCAAGTTAAATATTTACTTTGTAAATTAAACATTTATCTTGCACATAAACATTTAGTTTGTAAATTAAATATTTAGCATGGAGCTAAATACTTAGTTTGGAATTATGGCATTTATAAATGTATGAATGACACGGTGAAAATATGGCTTGGGGGGAAAAAAAACTACTTTTTTCTTATGAAAGGCCATTCAAACCAAAATATTGATGTAAATTTTCGACTGTGTAACTTTACAAACGACACCCCATACAAAATAGCCATCAAAATGGTAACAAGACAGTCCAATTTACTTTCATTAAATAAATGCCTCCCTGCTGGGCTGCCACCCCTCCCTGGGCTGCCACCTTACCGTGGTGGAGGGGTTTGAGTGTCCCAATGATCCTAGGAGCTATGCTGTCAGGGGCTTCATGCCCCTAGTAGGGTCACCCAAGGCAGACAGGTCCTAGGTGAGGGACCAGACAAAGTGCAGCCCAAAGACCCCTTATGATGAGTCAAATCACTGGAAACAATGTTCCCTCGCCCGGACGCGGGTCACCGGGGCCCCACTCTGGAGCCAGGCCCGGAGGAGGGGCACGTTGGCGAGCGCCTGGTGGCCGGGCTTTTACCCATGGAGCTCGGCCGGGCACAGCCCGAAGAGGAGACGTGGGTCCCCCTTCCCATGGGCTCACCACCTGTGGGAGGGGCCAAAGGGGTCGGGTGCATTGTGGAATGGGTGGTGGCCGAGGGCGGGGACCCTGGCGGTCTGATCCTCGGCTACAGAAGCTGGCCATTGGGACATGGAATGTCACCTCTCTGGTGGGGAAGGAGCCTGAGCTAGTGTGTGAGGTTGAGAGGTTCCGGCTAGAAATAGTCGGACTCACCTCAACGCATGGCTCTGGCTCTGGAACCAGTTTCCTTGAGAGGGGTTGGACACTCTTCCACTCTGGAGTTGCCCCTGGTGAGAGGCGCCGAGCAGGAGTGGGCATACTTGTTGCCCCCCATCTTGGTGCCTGTACGTTGGGGTTCACCCCGGTGAACGAGAGGGTAGCCTCCCTTCGCCTACGTGTGGGGGGACGGGCTCTGACTGTTGTTTGTGCCTATGCGCCAACGGCAGCGCAGATTACCCACCCTTTTTGGAGTCCTTGGAGGGGGTATTGGAGGGTGCGCCTCCTGGGGACTCCCTTGTTCTGCTGGGGGACTTCAACGCTCACGTGGGCAATGACAGTGAGACCTGGAGGGGTGTGGTTGGGAGGAACGGCCCCCCTGATCTGAACCCGAGTGGTGTTCTGTTGTTGGACTTCTGTGCTCGTCATGGATTGTCCATAACGAACACCATGTTCAGGCATAAGGGTGTCCATATGTGCTCTTGGCACCAGGACACCCTAGGTCGTAGTTCAATGATCGACTTTGTTGTCGTCTCATCTGATCTGCGGCCGCATGTCCTGGACACTCGGGTGAAGAGAGGGGCGGAGCTGTCAACTGACCACTACCTGGTGGTGAGTTGGCTCCGATGGTGGGGGAGGATGCCGGTCAGACCTGGCAGACCCAAACGTATTGTGAGGGTCTGCTGGGAACGTCTGGCAGAGTCTCCCGTAAGACGGAGCTTTAACTCCCACCTCCGGGAGAGCTTTGAACACGTTCCGAGGGAGGCGGGGGACATTGAGCCCGAGTGGGCCATGTTTCGCGCCTCTATTGTCGAGGCAGCTTATCGGAGTTGTGGCCGCAAGGTTGTTGGTGCCTGTCGTGGTGGCAACCCTCGAACCCGGTGGTGGACACCGGCGGTGAGGGATGCTGTCAAGCTGAAGAAGGAGTCCTATTGGGCCTTTTTGGCCTGTGGGACCCCGGAAGCAGCAGATAGGTACCGGCAGTCCAAGCGGCATGCGGCTCGGGTGGTTGCTGAGGCAAAAACTCGGGCGTGGGAGGAGTTCGGAGAGGCCATGGAGAATGACTTCCGTACGGCTTCGAGGCGATTCTGGTCCACCATCCGGCGTCTCAGGGGGGGAAAGCGGTACGCGACCAACACCATTTATGGTGGGGATGGCGTGCTGTTGACCTCAACTCGGGATGTTGTGAGTCGGTGGGCGGAATACTTCGAAGACCTCCTCAATCCTACTGGCACGTCTTCCACTGAGGAAGCGGAGCCTGGGGACTTTGGGTCGGGCTCTCCAATCTCTGGTGCTGAGGTCGCCAAGGTGGTTAAAAAGCTCCGCGGTGGCAAGGCTCCGGGGGTGGATGAGATTCGTCCTGAGTTCCTTAGGGCTCTGGATGTTGTGGGGTTGTGTTGGCTTACGCGACTCTGCAATATCGCGTGGACATCGGGGGCAGTTCCCTTGGATTGGCAGACTGGGGTGGTGGTTCCCCTATTCAAAAAGGGGGACCGTAGGGTGTGTTCCAACTATAGAGGGATCACACTCTTAAGCCTCCCTGGTAAGGTCTATTCAGGGGTTCTGGAGAGGAGGGTCCGTCGGATAGTCGAACCTCGGATTCAGGAGGAGCAGTGTGGTTTTCGTCCTGGTCGTGGAACACTAGACCAGCTCTACACCCTCAACAGGGTCCTGGAGGGTGCGTGGGAGTTTGCCCAACCAGTTTACATGTGCTTTGTAGACTTGGAAAAGGCATTCGACCGCGTCCCTCGGGGGGTTCTGTGGCGGGTACTCCGGGAGTATGGGGTACCAGGCCCTTTGATATGGGCTGTTAGGTCCCTGTACGACCGGTGTCAGAGCTTGGTCCGCATCGCTGGCAGTAAGTCAGGCTCGTTTCCGGTGAGAGTTGGACTCCGCCAAGGTTGCCCTTTGTCACCGATTCTGTTTATAACTTTTATGGACAGAATTTCTAGGCGCAGCCAAGGTGTTGAGAGGATCCGTTTTGGTGGCCTTAGAATCGCTTCTCTGTTTTTTGCAGATGATGTGGTCCTATTGGCTTCATCAGCTCGTGATCTACAGCTTTCGCTGGAGCGGTTTGCAGCTGAATGTGATGCGGCCGGGATGAGGATCAGTTCCTCCAAATCCGAGGCCATGGTCTTGAGCCGGAAAAGGGTAGCGTGCCCTCTCCGGGTCGGGGAGGAGGTCCTTACCCAAGTGGAGGAGTTTAAGTATCTCGGGATCTTGTTCACGAATGAGGGAAAACTGGAGCGTGAGATCGATAGGCGGATAGGTGCAGCGTCCGCAGTGAAGCGGGCGCTGTACCGGTCTGTCGTGGTGAAGAGAGAGCTGAGTCAAAAGGCAAAGCTCTCAATTTACCGATCGATCTACGTTCCCACCCTCATCTATGGTCATGAGCTTTGGGTTATGACCGAAAGAACAAGATCTCGGATACAAGCGGCTGAAATGAGTTTTCTCCGCAGGGTGGCTGGACTCTCCCTTAGAGATAGGGTGAGAAGCTCAGTCATCCGGGAGGGACTCGGAGTAGAGCCGCTGCTTCTCCACATCGAGAGGAGCCAGTTGAGGTGGCTCGGGCATCTGGTTAGGATGCCTCCTGGACGCCTCCCTGGTGAGGTGTTCCGGGCATGTCCCACCGGGAGGAGACCCAGAGGAAGACCCAGGATACGCTGGAGGGACTATGTTTCTCGGCTGGCCTGGGAACGCCTTGGGATTCCCCCAGAGGAGCTGCTCCAAGTGGCTGGGGAGAGGGAAGTCTGGGCCTCCCTACTTAGGCTGCTACCCCCGCGACCCGACCCCGGATAAGCGGAAGAAAATGGATGGATGGATGGATAGCTTTATGAGATGTTTGAGATAAAATTCGATGTTTTATAGACGTAAATGTGTCGCTGTTAGCTTCGTTGATTTTTCCTTGTACGTTTGAGCAAATAGCTCATAAACCACACTAGGGCTGAGCGATATGGAAAAAATCATATATCACGATATGGACTTTTTTATATCACGATAACGATATATATCACGATATATACAACACGATGTGTGTGTGTGTGTGTGTACAGGAAAAATTTGGACCAAAGTTTTTTTTATTTTATTATTTTACTACAGATAGTTACAATTATAAGAATGTGAACAAAAAAAACAAGGAAATTTGGACCAAAGTAGAAACTAGATCTACCTTAATTCAAGGAGTACGATTATGGAATGACTTAATGCCAAATGCCAAATGTTAAGGAAGCCAAATCATTCCATGTATTTAAGAAACTGGTAAAAAATGAATTGCTAAAAGAATATAAAAGAATCTAATTTAATGTGTGATATATGTGAATTGAAAATTCACTGAGTTATTTACTTATTTTGTTATTATAGAAAATATTGTTTGAACTGTTATTAGATGAATAAGGAGCAGATTTAATAAGATTTATTCTTCATCTGCTACCTTTCATTTTATTTTATTTTTTTTCTATTATGAATACGTTAATTGTTGTATTTCATATTATAAAATGAATAAACTAACAAACAAACAAACAACTCCTTTTCTACTTTGGTCCAAATTTTTCCTGCAGGTGGCGGTAAAACAACAGCTGCTAATGAAACTCACGAAGAAGAAATCCGCTCTGAAGTTTGAGTAAACAAAGCAAGAAACAGAAAAGAGAAAACGTTGCGTTTGATTGCGGTTCTGTTGTGTCTCTGGTCTGTTTTGTATTGGTTAACTGGACCCGAGTTCGGACTCGGTTGGACTCTGGGTTCGTGTCCTCTGGACCCATTTTGTCTCCGAGTTTCAGCGGAGCGAAATAATGGAAGCTAACAAGGTGAGCTTCCCCCTCTTTTTGGTAAAAGTTATTCTTCTTGGGCTGCCTGTGCAGCTGTTTTCTCCTTGTTGAGACACCGGCTTCATGCGCCTGCGGCTCTGTTGCTCTCGAGTTTAACAACGTAAAGCATGTGTCGCAAACCCGCGCGTGCGTCAAACATAAAGCAGCGCCGTCATCTCGCAAAACCCCATATGAAGCTTCTTTGCGACAGTTATTTTTTTATTCTTATTTATCACGATAGAGACGATAGAAGGAAAGTAGCACGATAGACACGTTTCTATCGTCCCCGCGATATATATCGTCATATCGCACAGCCCTAAACCACACAGTAGATTATTTTCAAACTTACAGAAAGTAATAACTAGATGTACATTTACAAACTTTTAGCTGTTGGAGTTATTTGAGGTATAATTCGATGTTTTATAGACGTAAATGTGTCGCGGTTAGCTTAGTTGTTTTTCCTTGTACTTTTTCAAAGCGAAAAATTTTAAATCCAGCAGATTTGACCATTACGTGAATTTATTAAGGAACGGTTAAGCTAAGACACATATTTGCTATAATTTTCAGCAGACAAATACAGGGAACCCTCGACTTACAAACGAGTTCCGGACCTAAGGACCATTCGTATGTCGAAAATGACGTAAGTTCCATTCACATAAAGGGAGCTACTTTCACTTTATGTGAAAGGGAGGCAATTTAACTCACTCCTTCATCTTTAAAAACTGTGTTAGGATAGGTTAAGTGCTTGGTGACTGTACAGTACTGTACATGTATTCATTTATTAATTTTTTTTTATTATTATTATTTATTTATTTTTTAAATTTTTTACAGTGCATTCGTAAGTCCGAGTTGCCATAGGTCGGGGGTGCCGTAAGTCGAGGGTTCCCTGTACTGTAATTGTTTTTACCGTGTTAATCTTGTGAAAAGTCCTTCCATGCATGCTTCTGTGGTCGTCATTTTCAGCAGGGCAAATGACGCGCTGACGTGTCACGTAGCGGTGACGCATAATAGATGCGACTTATATAAAGGTGCGACCTGTTTATGGATTTTTCCAATTTATTGACAATAATTGGACAAAGCGACCTATATAAAGGTGCAACCTATAGTCCAGAAAATACTGTAATTACTAGGGGCGTAGCAGTACTCTAAAATCACATTTCGGTTCGGTTCAGTTTCAAGGAGGGCTCCGTTCGGTTAATTTTCGGTACAATGAAGGCCAAAATGAAGACTTATAAAATGTTTATTTTGAAAATATGCCAAGGAAACAAGTTCAGAAGTACACAAACAAGTACAGCTAGTCCTCGGGTTACAACCGTCTCGAGTTACGGCGCATCTCCCATTAAAAAAATAAAATATATATTTTTTATTTTGAATTTTTATTTTGAAAAGGCGAGTTACGCAATTTCCGGTTTGACATAGTAAACGTAGTGGCGGAGGAATGCTGTACTGTACTCTCTAAAAAAGCTAAGTCTGGTCCTCTGGACATTCAACAAAACAAAACTGTACTGTGAATGTGGTTTTACGTCGTAAATAGAGAATACGGAGGATGGATCGTGCTGGACGGCAGTTTTACGTTGTAAACGAATGGAGAATACGGCCAATGGACGGTGGAAGTAGGCCATAACTCTTTTTTCCCTTCATTATGGCTCCCAAATGTACATGTATGTGTTTTTTGATAATTATGTAGGGTACTGTGTTAGGATAGGCTAAGTGCTTGGTATAACTGTACTGTACAT
This sequence comes from Garcialebias charrua, assembly GCA_038048925.1. Taxonomy (NCBI): domain Eukaryota; kingdom Metazoa; phylum Chordata; class Actinopteri; order Cyprinodontiformes; family Rivulidae; genus Garcialebias; species Garcialebias charrua. The sequence continues at coordinate 53,372 of JBBPBX010009008.1, read as the reverse complement.
GTATATAGTGCAGTATGTACGTATATTTTGACTTACGTCGAAATTCGGTTTACGCCGCCGCGCAGGAACGGATTTCCGTCGTAAGTCGAGGACTACCTGTACAGGCTTCTTGGCTGGAGATGATATGGTGGATGAAGAAGACTCAGCTGCTTTTGTCCTTAGACTGCAAACAACACAGAGATTTGCCCAGTAGGTCACTGCTTTAAGCATTGCGTTGGCACGCAGATCCTTTTCTCAAAAGCTGGTTCGAATCTCACTCGGTACGGTTAAAACTTATTTTACGTTTGTCTTTTATTGGATAAAAAAAAGGAGTTTCACAAACTCCTTTTTTGAAATCTCAGTCCTCATATTTTTATCCAATAAAAGACAAACGTAAAATAAGTTTTAACCGAACCGAGTGAGATTCGAACCAGCTTCGAGAAAAGTATCTGCACGCCAACCCAATGCTTAACCAATTGAGCTACTGGGCAACTTGCCTTTTGTAGGTCCACTCTATCTTTTAACCAATCGCCCCTCAGAAAATCCTTGCTACGCACGTGTAAAATAAGCTGATTTGTAATCAGTTCTTAACAAACAGTAAACTCAGAAACACTAATATATATTCATGTATTCAGCTAACTAATATATTTTAGCGGCATCCCTTCTCTTTCCACACACACCAAGTGGACCCAGCCCCTGAATTGAGACACAGCCTATATGTTCCCAAACAGGAGACCGCAACGAGATGGCTTGTTCATTGCCTGCTAATGCTATGCGTGCTGCAACATATTAGCGCCGTGCTGAAACACGCTTAGGAACTTTAGTTCCGTGGCACATAATCTCTTTTTAATAAAATGTAATGAGTGAAAAAATAACCGAAACGGTACGCACGTGGACCGAACCAAACATGCTGTACAGAAACGGATCAATCCACCCACGTGTACCGTTACACCACTAGTAATTACAGTTCGAACCCGAATTAAAATTTTTTTTTTTAATTAAGCTTAACCACTGACTATTATTAGCGGTTGGCAGATGCGCACGGCTGAGTAAAGGGGACAGAAGATCGGAGCTGAGGAGCCATCAAATCGCATTAAGTTCTTCCCCTGCTTCTGCCTGCATTGGACCCTGCTCTGACATGTCGGATATTTTGTGATCTCACCTGTTGGGGTCGTCGTCCGTGCACGTCCGGCTGAATGAACGTCCATTTGGGCTGATGGGTCGCTGGCAGTAGTCTATCTGAAGCTTAACTGAACTTTTGACCTCTTTCAATCGGCCGGTCAGCGCTTGGTCAATTGGCCGTGTGCGGCTGATGTAGTATGGCAAGCCAATTATAATATATAATGGATTGTCGGCCGTGCGTGTCCCTGATGCAATAAAAAGCCAGTCACCGACCCGGCCCACACATTAAGCACATTATTATGACCCGGTCTGAATCCGTGTTGGGCGGGGCCGGGCTGCGGGTTCGGGTTAAAAATGACGGCTCTACCTGCAAGTGCTCATGGCCACGCCCACGTCTCCACTCTGCAGGAGAACAGCTGATCAGCTGCAGCATGTTTAAAGGTGCAGCAGGCCTCCCTTTCAAAAGAGATCTGTGATCTCAATGGGATTTGCCTGGTTAAATAAAGGTTAATAAGGTGCTACATAATTTAAAAATAATTTATTTAAAATAAAATATCTATGTCAATCGTGCGGCTCATCCATCAATCGGCCAATTGTGTGTCATGTCCAGTCTTACTTTGAAAAACCTTGATAGAGCGAGTCCGTGATAAACGAACCGCAAAGTAGCGAGGGACTACTGTACAGTGAATTCCTGCAAAGTCGCGGTTCAAAGTTCACAGAACATAATTCATAATCACTCATGGAAACCGGAAATATCCTCAACAATAATTTATAGCTTTCTTATTTTTATATTTCATATTTAAAATGTGATTTTTCATGCATTTTAAAGGTAAATTAAGAACAATGTAATTTGCAGATTTTGTAACAAACAATAATGTAAATTTAGGTAATTTTCCATAGTACAAAAAACTACTGTGACGCCTGCCCTTTGCCCTCCAGCAGACGCAGCCCAGCATTTTCAGACAGCATATTCGGTCAGTTCTGCTGATTTCGTGATCAAATCAGCAAATTCAAGAGCTCTTAAAAATAAAAATCCTGCTTCCTGTTTACTGAATGCAAAACCTTAAGGCCTCACTTACCAAAATTCTAATTTCAAACTGACATTGCGTCGTCCCTTTATCTAAGGCATACCTCCAACACTGAGGCATGGACTTCAAAGTGTTGCAAGGTGAGCAGATCTGATGTAATTATTATTTCTTTCTGTTTTTCTTAAAGGTCAAAGTTGCCACTCCTCCGAGGACTCGCAGATTTTCTGATGACTTCCTGTCAGACGAGTTGAGCAGCCCTGTGTCTGACACTTTCAGCCCGGTGCCTCTGGTTAAGTCCCCATCAGAAGCTCCTGAGAGTAAACTGGTGATTTTGTTGGAGGATTTTTATTATGGCTGCGCCACTGGAGCAGACAAGCTTCTAGACGAGAAGTTCAATCGACCATTTCGCTGCATACACTGTTCCGAGACCTTCGTCAACAACATCAAGTGAGATCTGCATTAGTGTTGAATCAAACCCACACCTGTACATGCAATAACTTTTTCCAATGGTTTGTTTCCCTTTTAACTATAAAGATGATGCTTTTGCTGATTAGTGGGAAGGATTACACCAGACGTCTGCTAAATGAGCTTAACGTCTGATCTTTGCAGTGATTTGGGGATGCTTCACTTTTCTTGTGTGAATAAAGCATAAAGTCTGAATGTTCGCTGTGTGCTCTGCAGGTTGATGGATCACATCCAGCAGCACACATCAGAGATGACTCAACAAAAAAATGATACGGACTCGGTGTCCTCCTGTCCCCACTGTTTCCGAAATTTCCCGTCTCCGTTCAGGCTGCAGTGCCACATGGAGATTGTTCACAGCCAGCGCGACTCAACAGGTCTGTTGATGCAAAAAACACATACCGTATTTACCACCGTACACATCGCTCCGCCCTATAAGTCGCATCAGCCCAAAAATGACTAATAAAGTGGAAAAATCCATAAATACGTCGCTTAGGTGTATACGTCACATCTGAGTCATGGCTAACAAGTCGGAAATGTGGGCAGGTGTGCCAGAAATAGATTGGCTGCCAAATGGCGGCTGCGGGAACGTGTACAGGTAGCCTGGCCCTCGCCTTCCTACGCAGCTCCGCTCAACTCTAGTTTCCCTTCACTGCTCCGTCTGGGACTTTTCCCATAGAGAAGGATTTCGCTGGCAGATTTTTGGCCGGACCAATCAGAGAACAGAAGGTGGAGTTTTGAACGACGTCGATTTCATGCGCAGTTATCTGTCTGTAGTTTTTTTTAACAATGGCAGCGGAAGAAGTGAAGGAAGTCTATGTTGAGAAGCCTTCGAAATATTGAAATGTTAAAGTCGGAGCAAGAAGAATGTTTAATACATTTTATTGCTGGCAAAGACGTCGTGGCCCTACTCCCCACGGGGTTTGGCAAAAGTCTAATTTTCCAGTTGGCTCCGTTAGCTTCAACCCCCATCATGAGCACATTCTACAGAGGTGCCATAGAAAGTGTCCTGACCAGCTGCATCACTGTGTGGTTTGGTGCATGTACTGCATCCTGCCGCAAGAGCCTCCAGCGCATTGTGAGAGCAGCTGAGAAGATCGTGGGCACCTCCTTGCCCTCACTGCAGGACTTACACAGCAAACGCCTCACTCGGAAAGCCCACCGCATGGCAGGTGATCCCACACACCCACTACACAGCTGCTTCAGACTGCTGCCATCAGGAAGGAGACTGAGGAGTCTCCAGGCTCGAACCAGCAGACTGAGAGACAGCTCTGTTCATCAGGCAGTCAGAATGCTAAACACTCTGCCTGCTCTGCCTCCCCTCCCATTTGAACTGCCTTAACACTAAAACTTTCTCACATACTATCACTCAACACAAAGTTTTTAACACTAGACTCTGTGTCACCAAACGGGTTTTCACTAAACTCTCGGTCATGTGCTCATACAGTTTGCACTACTTCTCATACTTGCACTAATGTCTGTATTACATCACTGCCTATAATCATAATACTGTTTACATTCTCTGTTTACATTTATTAATACTGTTTACTTTTATTACTACTGCTTACATGTAATTACTACTGTTTACATTTATTTACACTACTCTAATATCTACACCACTGCTGGTACATATACAGTGTGCTCTGAACGGTCTTATTTAGGGATGCCCAATGTGCCTTACTGCATATGCCACTTTTTGCCTCTACAACAACATCAACTACTACCTCATACATATACTGTGTACATTGACTCATACGCTGCTTTGCCACTTTGCAAATGTCAATGCTAGAAACCTTTAGTTTATTTTAGTTATACTTTTTATACTCTTTTTTTATACCACTATGCAAAAAAAAAAAAAAAAAAAAAACACTCAGGACAGTGTTAGTTTTACTATTTTTATGCTTATGTCTATTATTATATGTTTCAGTGTTTCAATGTTTAGATGTTTACTGTTGCACCGAGGGACTGAGAGAAACGCAATTTCGGTCCTGTGTATGTCCTGCACTGTACATATTGCAGATCTGACAATAAAGTTGACTTTGACTTTGACTTTTGACTTTGACTTAATATCGAAGGAGGTGGCTAGGCTAAATGCTAAAGAAGCAAACCCCATTATGATCGTTGTTTCACCTCTTCTTGCCCTAATGGAGGATCAAATCAAGGAGGCACAGAAATTAGGAGTAAGTGCTGGGCAGCTCGGTGTGAACGAAGACCGTGACATTTTGCAAGGACGCTTCAGCCTGGTCTTCGGGAGCCCTGAGTCAAGTGGCGACGGATGCTAAGCTCGTCTGTATACCAGAACAACATCATTGGCATTGTGGTGGATGAGGTTCACGTTATGTACAAATGGTAAGCAAGCATTTAAAAAAATGTAATTAAGACTGCCTTTGCATTCCCAACCTTGTAACTTTTAGTTCGTGTTTCAGTCGCGCAACATACGTCACGGCCAAACGTTAACGATTGGGTAAAATCGGATCCAATGGTTTTGTTCCTCAGCAGAGGCCACGCCTCCAGCAAGAATCGGTTCTCTATAGTAGAAAGTCCAGACCCTAGTACGAAGCAAAGTGAAGGAGAAGGGTCTGGTTTTAACCAGGCTAGTGTACAGGAGGACTTTAACAAGAATTGAACAAGATTAACACTTAAAAACAATTATTGGTTTGCTCGACATTATAGCAAAGGTGTGTCTCAGTTTAACTTTTGCTTAATAAATGCACTTCAATGGTCAAATCAACTGCATTTCAAAAGTATTCGCTGCCTCGGTGCTCCAGGAGCTCACAGAGGGAGGAAATGAGGAATGCTGCGCATTTCTTCGAAATGTAACACGATAACACCTAAAACAGTTTTCTCGGCATTATAGCAAAGGTGTGTCTCAGTTGAACATTTACCTAATAAATGCACTTCAATGGTCAAATTAGCTGCAATTCGCCGGGGCGGCGCAATTTAATGAAGCTGATTTGGCGAGCTGGACGAAGGTGGCAGACTATGACAAGCCAATTGGGTCATTAATAGCCACTTTTACCTATTACATGGCACAACGGTATGCCATATTACTAGAATGCCATTTTCAAATAGGAAGGCGGTTCCAGCAGATCCTCCTCTGATTTTATCTTCAAATGGTGTCCCTATTGAGTTTGTTGATTCCTATAAATATCTGGGTATCCTGATCGATTCACATCTCTCTTTTAAACTCCACGTGGAAAACCTAGTGAAGAAACTGAAAGTTAAACTGGGTTTCTTTTTCAGAAACAGATCATGTCTAACACTGAATGTTAGGAAACGCCTTGTATCTGTGACTTTCCTTCCCTCCATTGATTACGGTGACATTCTCTACATGAATGCTCCTACAAGCACCCTGCGGATGTTGGATGTTGTCTATCATGGTGCACTAAGATTCATAACTGGCTGTGATTATCGTACCCACCACTGCACCCTGTATTCACTGGTTAACTGGACATCATTAACCTCACGCAGACTCTTCCACTGGTACATTTTCATCTTTAAATCACTTCTTGGTCTGCTGCCCTCATACATCTCCTCCTACATGTCTTTGCGTGAGTGCAGCTACAGCGTGCGCTCTCAGGACATGATTACCTGCAGTGTTCCGTCAGTGAGGACTGAACTTGGAAAAAGGGCCTTCTCCTACTCTGCTCCTGCTTCATGGAATATCTTACAAAAAGATCTGAAGCTCTCGACCTTGACTTCTCTAAATGGTTTTCAGAATCTGTTGGAATCCTGGCAAAAACCAATGCAGATTTGTTCCTGTCTTTGATTTTATACGTCTACCTTATAATGTTTTGCTAGTTTTTTGATACTTTGTTAAAAAAAAAAAAATCTTTTTTTTTTCTCTCTTTTGTTTTCTATTGTTTATTGTTTGTTTGTTTATTGTTTATTGTTTAAGGAAATTCTACCATTGCTGTTCATTGTTCTTTAGTTTTAGCAGGTCGCTTTCGTAAATGAGCCCATGAGGTTCAAAAGATTTACCTGACTAAATAAAGGTTGAATGAATGAATGAAAAAAATGGTAGTGTTCAATATTTTCAGTCAGAATGAATGAAAACAGTCATATCTCAGCCAAAAATAGTCTTATAACTATGGGAGAAAAATCAATAAATACCTTATTCGCCGGTGTATAATACGCACCGGTGTTTAATACGCTTTGTCCAATTTTTAGGAATAAATCAGAAAAAAATGTACATACGCTTCAGTGTTTAATACGCGCAGCCGTTGCAGTCTTTTTTATGGCCACTAGATGGCGCCAAACCCTCCCAGACGCCGACGTAACGCATCATCCACCGCTGACGTTATGCGTCACCACACCGCTGAGACAACCCGGAAATGTGGTCCAGTGTGCAGCGCGACCTGAATTTCATTAAAATTTAACTACAGAAACGCCTAAAAATATATTTGTCAGCTGAATATATATGTTAACGTGTCTCTGTTTAATTTTTGTTAATAAATGATTACAAATCAGCTGAATTTAAAATGTAAACAACACGATGTGCGCACACACAACAGGCCCACAGGCCCGGTTTGGAGCGAGAGCTGAATTTAATTAAAATTAAACTACCGTACAGAAACACTTAAAAAAAAATTATTTGTTAGCTGAATATATATGTTAACGTGTCTCGGTTTAATTTTTGTTAATAAATGATTACAAATGAGCTTAATTTTGAACGTAAACAACACGATGCGCGCACCCAGACAGACAGAAACGGTTTGCTGCGCATCATTTAATTAAAATAAAACTACCGTACAGAAACGCCTAAAAAAAATTGTTAGCTGAATATATATGTTAACGTGTCTCGGTTTAATTTTTGTTAATAAATGATTACAAATGAGCTTAATTTTGAACGTAAACAACACGATGCGCGCACCCAGACAGACAGAAACGGTTTGCTGCGCATCATTTAATTAAAATAAAACTACCGTACAGAAACACCTAAAAAAAAAATTTGTTAGCTGAATATATATGTTAACGTGTCTCGGTTTAATTTTTGTTAATAAATGATTACAAATTAGCTTAATTTTGAACGTAAACAACACGATGCGCGCACCCAGACAGACAGAAACGGTTTGCTGCGCATCATTTAATTAAAATAAAACTACCGTACAGAAACACCTAAAAAAAAAAAATTGTTAGCTGAATATATATGTTAACGTGTCTCGGTTTAATTTTTGTTAATAAATGATTACAAATTAGCTTAATTTTGAACGTAAACAACACGATGCGCGCACCCAGACAGACAGAAACGGTTTGCTGCGCATCATTTAATTAAAATAAAACTACTGTACAGAAACACCTAAAAAATATATATTTCTTATATTTCTACTGAGCTTATGTGAAATCAGCTGGTCTGAGCTGGATTTTAAAAAATAGTTCGCCGATTTATTTCTTTACATTTAGCTAAATAAACGCTTAAAAATATTTCTTACCTGACTTTATAGCAGACGGGCTCCTGAGCTTAACCAAATGTGAAATCAGCTGGATTTAAAAATCCGCGGTGTGGTTTATGAGTGGTATCTTGCAAACAAAAACAGCGAACCTCACAGCTAATTGCAGCTACCGGTACATCCACAGCAGGGAGCGGGCAGCGACAGAGTCAGTCCAACCAGAGGAGGCTTTTTTCGGACACATGAGCTGGAAACTTCTGGAAGTGGCCCCTCTTCCTCTTCGCTCTCTGCTGCTGCCCATAGCGGCCGAAACTGGTACTGCACCATTTTTAGGCCAAACTGAAAAACGGCGAATCAGAGCCAAAAATGGGTCTAAAAATATGGGGAAAAATCCATAGATAATACGCTTCGATGTATAATACGCAGGATATTCAAATGAGCAATAAAAGAGCATACAGTATTATACACCGTCGAATACGGTAAGTTGCTTCTGTGTATAAGTTGCAGGGCATGCAAGTTATGCACAAAAAAAAACATGACTTATGGGCCGAAAAACATGGTAATTTAATTAAATCATGAATTCTGGCTTGTTCCATAAATGAATTTTAAATGTTTTCAAATACTTTAACGTAGCCTAGGAATTAGACAAATAAAAAATTTGATATTTTGCTGTGTAAAATTGATCATGTCTGCTTTTGTTTATTTGTTTGTTGCAGTGGTGTGTAAGATCTGCGAGCTGGCGTTCGACACCGAGCCAGCCTTCATGTATCACATGAAAAACACTCACAAACCAGGAGAGATGCCGTACTCCTGTCAGGTTTGTCACTTGGTGCCAGTCACAGCCTCCTCCTTTCCCCTCGGTCAGTTTCTCATGAGCCACTGAGCCTTTTCTCTGCCTGCAGGTGTGTGACTTCCGCTCGTCCTTCTACAACGACATCTGGCTTCACTTTAGGGCAGCTCATGCTGACACTAAAAACCTGCTGTGTCCTTACTGCCTCAGAGTACTGCGCCTTAACGCGTGCTACCAGAAGCATGTTGTCCGCCACCAGGTACGCATGCACTGCACTTCAGCTGGTCAACACCAAACAGCCGGTGTCTTTAAACGAGTCCTGAGTTTGTTTTTATGTCTCTGTGTCTCCAGAAGAAACACGTTCTCAGCTGTAACAAGTGTCGTCTTCACTTCCTGTATCTTAGAGAACGCATCGAACACATAGCGCTGCATCATAAAACTCACGTCACGCCTCCTCAGCTCAGCGGACTCAAACCTGGAACCAGGGTACACCTCATCTCTGTTCCTACTCCTACTGTCTCTGCTAAATAGAAATACGGTGTGAAGAACAGAAAACAGAAAATCTGAGTCCAGAATCTCAGATTCCTTCAACGAGCTGGTCAAAGATGATCGTTTTAGGAAGCGCTGTGTACCGGTAATCGTCTACTGTTGATCATGCACCATCGTCTTACAGTCTGGAAGATAAACTTTAAAACCTTCATGAAGAAACAGACTGAGAACTACTGAAACTAACAAAGAACTGGTTAAATTACTGAGCAGTTTTAAGTAGAATCTTTTTATCTGAACAAGTAGAAACTTTTTTGTGTGAGTGTTTATGAAGCATTCATTCTCACTATTTTTGATCCATTTTTCCTCTAGGTTTTTCTGCATATTTCTCGTTCCACAATTTTTGTGCTATTTCAACAAATTATGAATCAAAACATTCAGCTCGTTCAGGAGAAGGGTGCTGTGACTTTTAGTGTTGGTGCAACTTTAGCTTTTTGAAATATTTTGCCTTTTCTGCCACTTTTTTCTCATAGAAAATGAATTGAGCTCATTTTACATCCTTCTTATCTTTAGATGTGTTTACAACCTTTCACTGCTCCTTTCACATTTTGTTCTGGTTCAGCTTCTTTCAGCTTCCTTCTGCAAATTTACCTTATTTACAGCTAATTTCAGCATTTGTTTATCAGCTGTTTTGTGATCCTTTCAGATTCTTTCTGCTAACTACAACATTTTTGTTTCTTCAACCCTCTTCCTGATAATTTCTGCTTGTTATGCTCCTTTCAGCGTATTTATGCAAGTTTCAGCTATTTCAGCTACTATTTAGCTGTTTTATGCTTTTTTAATTTTTTTTTAGCTAATTCCACATTTTGGGCTCTCATTTCAACTTTTTTTTAGCCTAATTCAGCAAAAATGTGCTCTCTCCACTTGGTTCTGGCAATTTCAGCTTCTTTTTGCCTTTTTAGCAAATTGTCAGCTTTTTTTGTTGTTGTTGCTAATTTCAGCCTTTTTCAGATCATTTCCTCTTTTTGTGCTAATTTCTGTTTCAGTCAGTCTAATTGGGCAAATGTGTTCTTATGCTTTCCTCTGGGAATTTAAATTTGTAAAATTTCAGCTACCTTTTTAGCATTTTAGCTAATTTCTGCTGTTTTCTGATTAATTCCAAGTTTTGTTGAAATTTCTGCTACTTTCAGCCTAATTAAGCTTTTTTTCTCATTTAAGCATGTTATGCTCATTTCAGCTTATTCATGCTAGCTTAAGTTATTTCAACTCTTATTTAGCTGTTTTTATGCTAATTTTAGCTTTTTCAGCTATTTCCACATCTTTTGCCCTAATTTAAACTTTTTTCAGCCTAAAGGCTCCAGTATAGCTGTGCGCGCGTGCTGCGTGCAGGCAGTTCACAGTATAGCTCTGTGTGACGCTCCAGCGTGAAGCTCCAAATTCTTGACATAATTTGAGCAGCAGCAGGGCAGAACGTTTACCTACGGGACAAATTGAGGTCGCTGATTGGTCATTTGCTGACACGCCTACTGAATTGATTGACAGGTCGAGTGGTGAAAGAAAAGGCACGAGCTGCGCAGCGGTATTTTGTGTTTATATGTTAATAAAAAGTTCTAAAAAATAAAATAAAAACAGGGAGCGCTGGTCCTGCAGCCCACAGCCCACCAGGAAATATTTAGAACCTGGCGCATCCACGTTGGACATGACTTTAGTTCGCTCGTGACAAATTCATTCATTCCTCCTCATCGGAGGAGGAAGCGAATGGTGACCGCTTCAAGCGATCACTTGACTTTTGGCAAAAAAACAAAAGAAAAGTCCAGATCAGCGATGAAGAAGGGATATTTAATACATTTGTGTCTCATACAAAACAGTCCGGCGCCGGGCAGTTTATTGTGAGACAACGCGCGCGTAGGCGGTCGTAAAATTTGAGCTTGGCGCGTTCACTCCCTCGTTCAAAGGCTTGTGCCGCGGCGCTCACACGGCATGCAGCGGCGTTCGGCCCAACGCAGAGCTATACTGGGGGCTTCATTCAGCAAAAAAATTCTCTCTCCACTTTTTACCGGTAACTTATGCTTCTTTTTGCTGTTTTAGCAACTTTTCTGCAGTTTTTTTTTTCTTCAGCTAATTTAAACTTTATGTGCTAATTTCTGCTTCTTTCAGCATAATTGGGCAAACATGTTCTTTTTGCTTTCTTCTGCTAATTTAGCCTTGTTCTTCCATTTCAACTACATTTCAGAATGTTTTTTATCAAGTTTTTCTGCATTAAGCACTCACGCTGTATTTTCGCAGGAAATTAAATTTCTCTAGTTAAAGCTTAGTTTACATTGGGTATTGTATGATGGACCAAAGCTCTCCACCTTTACCGGTACTGTTTTGTTTGTGCAGGTAACGGTCAGGACGTACTCTGGGAATGGAGCGCCTGATGCTGAGGAAGCACCAAAGAAGTCGTTTGTTCCATGCAAGGTCAGCGTTAATACAGCCACTGATTTAAAGCACAAGCTGAGTTTTGGCGACATTAAAAAAGCAGCAGTTTATCATATCACTAAAGATACGGTCCTTAGTGGCTAACAAGACGGCTAACGCTTTAGCCGTCTTGTTCCACAGCTGACGAGACCATATCTTTAGCGATATGATAAACTGCTGCTTTATGTACGTCGCACTTCCTCTCGTTCCTCTAAAAGGCACACAGCACGGCTAACTGAGCTCTGAACCGTGGTTTATTCCTGTCGAAGCTGCAGCTTCAACGTTCCAAGTGGAGGCTCACTACCACAGTTCACACACACTAACGTGATGGCGGCGCAGCTGAATGGACTACAGCTCCTTTCTATCTTATTAAGACACTCAAAGCCCTTTTACAACACAATTTGTGCCTCATTTACCCATTCAAACAGCACTCTACTAGATCTCTACAAATAATAATCAGAGCTTTATCACATTCATACACCGATGGGACACACATCAGAGGTAATGAGGGGTTCAGTGTCTTGCTCAGGGACACTTCAGCATGCGACTGCTGGTGGAATCGAACCCCCAACTCTCCCATTGGAGGACGACTGCTCTAGCCTCTCAACCACAGCTGCCCGCAGCTGAAGAGGATTACCGGTATTATTTAATATATGTAAATAGATGTGTAAAAAATAAACTATTTAAAAGCCTATAATATGTAAATAGTTTATTTTTTAGGCATTTATTTTGTAAAGTTACAGTGTTAATTAATGTGCCTGTGTGACAACTGGGACAAAACTTTGACTCAGATATATTTTTGTTATTACTTTATGGAAAGAAAAAATATTGCGATATATATCGTAAATCGTGATTTTTGTAAAAAATATTGAGATATTAATTTGGTCCATATTGCCCAGCCCTAGTAAAATCTATACATTTCCTGTCAATGTTTACATCGTACCGTTTGGCTGCTGTTTTCCAGGTGGTCGAGGTCATGCCACCCCCTCCACAGGAAGATGTCAAAAGGAAACCATTTGAGAGTCTGGGGTCACTTCTGTCTGGACTGAGTGCTGAAGGGTATAAATCCTTATTGTTACAATTTAAAACAAATATTTTTTTGTTTACAGCTTTGTTTATTTCATCAGCCGTGAAAGTGTTTCCATGTTCTAGTAAAACTAGAAGAAAATAAGTAAAAACTTGAGTATCAAAACTAAAAAAGCTTCAAGTTACTGACATGAAGCTTTTTTAAACTTGAAGAATGTTTGTTAGCTGCTTTTTAAGCTGCTTGTCTTGTTCAAAGATCTAATCAAATGATTAATTTCAGTATTTTTGTTGTTGTTGTTCATTTTACATTTTACAAAGAGAAAAGATTTTCCATTATAGCAATAAAATGAAAAAAGAAAAAAACATAAAATGAAAGGAGACAGGGAGAAGAAAAAAATCTTATTTTACCTGCCCCTTTTTTCTATAACAATAATAAAAAAGCGAGATAAAAAAAAAATAACTCAACCAAGTATACAAATTTCCAAGCAACTCAACCAATGATACAAAATTTAAGCAACTTACACGGTTTGAATACACATTTGAATTTTTAGTACAATTTGACAATTTTAATATTTAGTATTTAATTAACATATTAGCTTTAATCTTTTTTTTTTAAAGGGGACCACAGATAGGTTTTTAAAATTTTTATGGTATGTCTTTGGGGTTACCAGACAGTGTTCATTCAATTTAATACACAAAATAATTCTTAGATAATCAATTATACCCTTTTTCATTCTGCCATTTTTAACTTTCGTTTTGAACGACCGGTTTATGATAATGAGATCTCGTGGCACGCCCTTCAAAGATCTGCTTACATTAACTCGGCCCTCCTATGATTGTACAGCCACACATCCAGGCTGTCATATTGTTAAGTTTGCAGATGATACAGCTGTGGTGGGATGCATCACAGATAATGATGAATCCAGCTACAGACAGGAGGTGGAACATCTGGAGAGTTGGTGCAAAGAGAATAACCTTCACATGAATGTGAAGAAGACGAAGGAGATGATTGTGGACTTCAGAAGGAACAAACACACCCACACCCCACTGTATATAGGTGGATCTGCGGTGGAGGTGGTCTCCAGCTACAAATACCTGGGTGTACACATGAATGATAACCTCAGCTGGAGCAATAACACCACCAGCCTGATCAAGAAAGGTCATCAGAGACTCTACTTCCTCAGACGGCTGAGACGAGCCGGTCTGAGAAGCTCAGTCCTCACCTCGTTCTACAGGTGTGCAGTGGAGAGCGTCCTGTGCTCCAGCATCAACGTGTGGCATGGAGGCTGCACAGTTGCAGAGAGGAAAGCTCTACAAAGAGTGGTGAAGGCTGCACAGAAGTCTGTGGGAGTCAGTCTCCCCACCATCACAGACATTTACACCTCCAGATGCAGAAAAAGAGCCACCTGCATCATGAAAGACCTCACTCACCCAGCACACTCACTCTTTGCACCACTCCCCTCGGGACGGAGGTTGAGGAGCATCAAATGTAGAACCACTAGACTGAGGAACAGCTTCTACCCTGAGGCTGTCAGACTCATGAATAAATAAATAATAAGAATAAACACTGCAAAATGTCACATCATGCTGATGCTGATCTGTTTCTTGTTGCTGCGTTCATCTGTGACCATCTGCTCATGTTCGTGCTGCTGTTTATAATGATGTTTTTCTACTACATTAGGGCTTAGTGTATTACTAGCTGATGTCTCTCTTAGTTAATCCTAGATGTTATTATTGTTTTTCTCTTGCATTTGTTGTTGGATGTAACTGGGACCCTGTGTACATAATCTCGTTTTCAACACATGTACTACATGCGGTGCAAATGACAATAAATTCTCTCTGACTCTGACTCAAAGGCAGACGAGGATGTCTGAAGTGACGCTGAGCTGTAACTGGACCGCAACGTATTTATTGTGTGGGACAGATCAGACGTGTACAAGTTGTCGTGTCATTTTTAATTTTTCCTGTAATACTGTAAATGTCCAACTCCCTCCCTGACGTCTCCCTCCCTCTCCCTGTGCGCGCGAGCTGGAGGTAGCGGAGCGGTCACTCGCGGACACACACACACACACAGACTCACAGCGGGGCTGTCTTGTTATCTGGGGCTGTCTTTTTATCTGTAGCCGTTTACGCATTGGCCGGCCCTCCCCGGCTCTCCCAGCTTCTAACCCGGGTTCGGCGTCTTCGCATTTACCTTTTCCGCCCGGGATCCACCCTTGTTCTGGAACCATCTTCACCGTGGTTCTTATCGGGCCGAGCCCGACAGAGCCAGTTTCACGTCATGTACTGCTCTCATTTGATTCGTTGTTTGCAGCAGGGGCGGGACTCATTCAAACAACCTCAGCGCGAGGGTTGAATTTCATTCAAATTTAACTACAGAAACGAGAAACCCCTAAAACAATTGTTAGCTGAATTAGTGTTTCTGAGTTAAATTTTTGTTAATAACTGATCACAAATCAGCTTATGTTACAACGTAAATAACACGAAGCGCACACCCATTTCCGCCTTTCAGCGCGACCTGAATGTCATTAAACAATAACTAATATTGTCTAACTGTTGCGCGCAGCCAGGGTTTTAAAATATAACGAATAATCTCTAACTTTTACGTGCAGCTAAAATGTCAGGAGGAGTGATTCCTATATGGGGAAGTTGGACACCTGAAAATTCAGTCCGCTCGAATAGCTCAACGAGTTAATGCATTGTCGTTTTGACCGGGAGAAGTGGGTTCGCTTCCCGCCTGGGACAAAGTTTTTTATTTTTTTATTTTTTTATTGGAGTAAATAAAAAGGAGTTTGTTAACCAAACAAACTCCTTTTTATTTAAAAGAAAATGTGAATAAAGAAAAAAAAAGTAAAATAACTTTGTCCCAGGCGGGAAGCGAACCCACTTCTCCCGGTCAAAACGACAATGCATTAACTCGTTGAGCTATTCGAGCGGACTGAATTTTCAGGTGTCCAACTTCCCCATATAGGAATCACTCCTCCTGACATTTTAGCTGCACGTAAAAGTTAGAGATTATTCGTTATATTTTAAAACCCTGGCTGCGCGCAACAGTTAGACAATATTAGTTATTGTTTAATGACATTCAGGTCGCGCTGAAAGGCGGAAATGGGTGTGCGCTTCGTGTTATTTACGTTGTAACATAAGCTGATTTGTGATCAGTTATTAACAAAAATTAAACGCAGAAACACTAATATATATATATCCAGCTAACAATTTTTTTTTTGCCGAGTCTCCTCTCTTAAAACACGAACACTCCACCCACGTGAAGAGAGCACCCCACCCACTTCCAGAGAACTGCCCACCCACTTCAAGGCGGCTCTGCGGCAAATGCGTAATGAACGCGGGTGGCCCAGAGCCACCCAGGGGAGCCCCGGGCCATTGAGGGCTGGCCAATGCGTAAACGGCTTGTGTGTCCCTCGCTCAGCCGCGCCGGGCCCGACACACACACACACACACACACACACACACACACGGGTTTGTCAATGAGGTTTATCGGTACGTAGTCTGTCCTGCTAATGACACATAAACCAACACACACACACAGCAACATGCTGCATCGCTGTTCATTCAAGCGTCCCATCTTATCTGAAAACTATCAATTTTAAATCTGCTTAGTGCGCACTCCATTATCTGGGCCAGGAGGGTCAGAGAGTTAGCTGGCTAGACTCTGTGACATTTTTAGCCATGAAATCAGGAAAAACAACCGTCACGTCTTTTTATACTGAAGTGGGTGGAGCCGCACCAGGGGTTGCTGGTGAGGGGCTGGACTCAGGGTTGAGGTGGGTTGTCCTGGCGCTTGTGACGTCACAAGCGCGATTGATTTCAAAACGAAACCTATCTTATCACAGTAAAATAAATCTACTTAGAGTAAATAAACCACTGGGTGCATTTTTTTGGCCTTAGGACTGTTTTTTTATGAAGTAAATACCCAAAGTTGAGTAAAAAAAAACATTAAAAAATGAATTTTGAATATGTGGTCCCCTTTAAGACTGTAAAGGATTATGAGGAGGTCAATATTAATACTGACCTCTTTACCTTAATTAATTTACTTATTCAGATTGAATAGTAAATTCACGGATTCTTTTCTTTTTCAGTTTACTCAATATATCTGTGATCTTTATGATGGACAGTTCAAGAACCTTAGTTTGACCCTGGGTAGGTCCACTACAAGACTATAAGTGAGTTAGTAGTTTTAATTTCATTTTCTAAACTATTCCATAAGTCAACACCTTGTATTGATACACACCGTTCTTTCAAACTTATTCTGTATTTTGGCTTTGTAAAAATCTCCATTCCTTTCAGGTTGTAACAGCTCGTTCTTTTTACAAAATTTACTTGAACATTTAGAGGCAATCTAAAAAAGCTAAGTCTGGTCCTCTGGACATTCAAAAAACAAAACAAAACAAAGCAAAAAAAAATTGTAGAAACGTTTCGTCTTTCGTCCGAAAGACTTCCTCAGTCTGAGGTGCTGGGTTCAGCTCAGTCTTATAAATAGCACCCTCTCACAGTGTTACACAACCAGTTGGCTGATGACAGCCGAAACCAGCTGCTCACATGATCAAGGAGGACCATCAGCCTAACAATGGATCGTTAGCACCCTGATGGTTGTTTGCTATTCACAGAGGGCTGAGTGATACCAGCAATCACAGCATTGTAGGAGGGGGACAGTTGAACCCGGAGGCCTCCACCCCTGTTTAATGATGGGCGGTTTCTTTTCACAAAGATGGCCTCCTTTACTCCTCTCTCAAACCATCGTTCCTCTCTATCAAGGATGTGAACATCTTCATCCCTGAAAGAGTGACCGCTGGCCTGGAGATGAGTGTAGACTGCAGAGTCCTGACCTGATGATGTTGATCTTCTGTGCTGGGCCATCCTTTTGGCCAGTGGCTGTTTAGTTTCCCCGATGTAAGACTGATCACAGCCCTCCTGACACTGAACAGCATACACAATGTTACTCTGTTTTTGCCGGGGGACTGGATCTTTGGGATGAACCAGTTTTTCTGTACCACAGACTGTACCCAGGGGAGGCCACGCCAAGTCTGTATGGTTTACCCAAAATCCACAAACAAGGTGTACCTTTAAGACCAATTGTTAGCATGATTAACTCGGTCACTTACAATGTTTCCAAATATCTGGCATCTGTACTCATCCCTTTAGTTGGCAGCTCAGAACACCACATACAGAACACCATGGACTTTGTGGATAAGGTGAGGGATGTCATCATGGAGACTGATGAAACAATGGTCTCTTTTGATGTTACATCACTCTTTACGTGCATTCCTGTTGATGAAGCAGTAGAGGTGGTCTGTTTAAGGTTAAAATCAGACACCACTCTGAGCAACAGGACCACACTTTCCACAGAACAGCTGTGTCAACTCTTGAAACTGTGCCTGCAGTCAACCTACTTCACATATGGGGAGCAATATTATAGGCAGAAACATGGGTGTGCTATGGGGTCTCCAGTTTCTCCTATTGTTGCCAACCTGTACATGGAGGAGGTAGAAAAGAGAGCTTTGACATCCTTTTCAGGGAGACCACCAAGTCATTGGTTCAGGTATGTTGACGACACCTGGGTTAAAATTAAATCTCAGGAAGTCCAACATTTCACTGATCACATCAACTCTGTGGATAAATATATCAAGTTCACACGAGAAGATGTAAGAAATGGCAGGTTGGCTTTCTTGGACTGTGAGGTCTCAGTTTCTGATAGAGGAAATTTGCAAACTGAGGTGTACCGCAAACCCACCCACACAGACCAGTATTTACAGTTTGACTCCCATCACCCTCTGGAGCACAAGTTAGGAGTCATCAGGACTCTGTATCACAGAGCAGACAGCGTCCCCACTAACTCAGCAGCCAGACAGAAGGAGAAATCACACACAAAACAGGCTCTAGAGAAATGTGGATATCCTAACTGGGCCTTCCTGAAAGCAGAGAAGAAACCCAAACAGGACTCCAGCCAGCCATCAGGTGAAAAGAAGGAACCCAGACCCAGACCAGTGGCCATTCCATATGTTGCAGGGGTTTCAGAGACATTGAGACGTTTATTTTCTAAACACAACGTCCCAGTGGCTTTTAAACCCCAAAATACATTACGGCAAAAACTGGTTCATCCCAAAGATCCAGTCCCCCGGCAAAAACAGAGTAACATTGTGTATGCTGTTCAGTGTCAGGAGGGCTGTGATCAGTCTTATATCGGGGAAACTAAACAGCCACTGGCCAAAAGGATGGCCCAGCACAGAAGATCAACATCATCAGGTCAGGACTCTGCAGTCTACACTCATCTCCAGGCCAGCGGTCACTCTTTCAGGGATGAAGATGTTCACATCCTTGATAGAGAGGAACGATGGTTTGAGAGAGGAGTAAAGGAGGCCATCTTTGTGAAAAGAAACCGCCCATCATTAAACAGGGGTGGAGGCCTCCGGGTTCAACTGTCCCCCTCCTACAATGCTGTGATTGCTGGTATCACTCAGCCCTCTGTGAATAGCAAACAACCATCAGGGTGCTAACGATCCATTGTTAGGCTGATGGTCCTCCTTGATCATGTGAGCAGCTGGTTTCGGCTGTCATCAGCCAACTGGTTGTGTAACACTGTGAGAGGGTGCTATTTATAAGACTGAGCTGAACCCAGCACCTCAGACTGAGGAAGTCTTTCGGACGAAAGACGAAACGTTTCTACAATTTTTTTTTGCTTTGTTTTGTTTTGTTTTTTGAATGTCCAGAGGACCAGACTTAGCTTTTTTAGATTTTTCTACCTGGATAATTGAGCATGCATCAGAGTATTTAGAGGCAATAATTTTTTTTAGCTTTATACATTACCAACAAAATGTAGTAATTCACCAAATCATAAAAGTTAAGCAACCTAAGTTGCTTAAAGGAGACCACATATTGGTTTTATTAAAAAAATTATGGTATGTCTGTGGGCTATCCAGACCATGTTCATTCAATTTAATGCACAAAATAATTCTTAGATAATAAAATATCCCCTTTTTAGTTATGCATTTTCTCATTTCCGTTCTGAACAGGCTGTTTATGATAATGAGCTCTGAAGGCCACGCCCTTCAAAAATCTGTTTACATTAACTCCGCCCTCTGTAACAGCCAGTATCTCTAATCTGTTGTTGTTTTAAAATTAGCTCTTTTTTTATTACTCATTTGACTTACTGTTAGTGCTAGCTTAAGATAACTTACCGAAAGCCGTTTGCGCGCGCCGCCATGAGCTGCTCCTTTTAGCATTAGCCCACCCGAATCCGAGGCTAATGATAGCTCTTCCTCCTCCGGCACACCGCCCGCTTAGCTCCGCTCGTTGCATGCGGTGCTTTGGGAGTATCACTCCCAATGCTTTGGGAGTGATCGCTGCTCCAGTCCAGACACACACAAAGTTCACCGAGTGTTTCCAGTTAATTTATCCGTATGAGGCAACCTCTGACCGGACCCACGGTCCTCAAAAGCCAGCAGTTCCCAGCAGCTCACGCCCGCAGATGGTCCCTTCGCCGGCGGTCTGCTCGTTTTACGTCTGCCGGCTGCTCGTTGGGAGCGATCGCTAATACGCTAAAAATTGAACTAAAACGTAAAAATAACAATTATACTTTATTTATAAAGCCATTTAAAACAACCACAGCTGCAACAAAGTGCTGTACACATGAAATTAAGAACATTTAAACAAAAGATGAGATGAAATCAGGAAAAACAACCGTCACGTCTTTTATACTGAAGTGGGTTGAGCCTAACCAGGGGTTGCTAGGTGAGGGGCTGGACTCAAGGTGGGGGGGATTGTCCTGCAGCTTGTGACGTCACAAGCTGCAGGATTTGAAAACGAGACATTTATATCCCTGAAAAATAAATCTACTTAGAGTAAATATACCACTGGGTGCATTTCTTTGGCCCTAGGACTGTTTTTTTTAAGAAGTAAATACCCAAAGTAGAGTAAAAAAAACATTAAAAGGTGAATTTTGCATCTGTGGTCCCCTTTAAATAATATATTCGACGGGTGACAGTAGGGTTTTCCCGCAATAGTCCTCACTGCTCTTTTTTGTAAAATAAATATAGGGTTCGTTAAGGTTTTACACGCCTTTCCCCAAACCTCTACATAGTAAATCAAGTGTGGAACAACTATGGCATTATAGAGCAAATACTGTACAACGCTTTTTCATTCAATAAATCCTTAACTTTATACAACACAGCTGTGGATCTAGATATCTTAGTTTTAACCGAGTTAATATGCTGTTTCCAAGTGAGCTTATCATCTATCACCACTCCCAAGAATTTCATTTCACTTGCTCTGGTTATTTCAACATCATCAATTTTAAGAGAAAAATCTGTTGTTTTTATTTTTTTACTAAATAACATGTAATTAGTTTTATCTAAGTTTAATGACAGTTTGTTTAATTTGAACCAGTTTTGTAATTTAACAAATTCCTTATTTAAACATTCAGACATTTGATTTAAATCATTACCAGAACTAAAAAAAAAGGTAGTATCATCAACAAAAATTATACTGTACACTTTAGAAGTCCGGACACCAACACTAAATCATTCACATACAGATTAAACAATTTTGGACCAAGTACTGTATTGAACCCTGTGGGACTCCACATGTGATCTTACAAAAGTTTGATCTATTGTTCTCTATCTTTTAGCTAGCTCCTTATCCATTTAAGTGCAGGTCCTCTAATACCATACTTGTCCAATTTATTAATTTCAGTAAATCACTTATCGTATTTACTGTCGATCTGAAACTAAAACTTGTCTGAAGGAACTCCTCATTGGCGGTATTTTGTCTCCCAACATTTGTTTCGAACAACCGTATGATTCACGTGTGACGTTTTGAAGCTTATTGGTTCTTGAGTTTAAAATCCTTATTGTTGACTTTGAACTCCCTCTGCAGCAGTGAAGCGGTATTTAATTTAATTTATTGATGAACAGCTTCTTAAAGGAGACCACATATAGGTATTTAAAATTTTTATGTTATGTCTGTGTGCTATCTTGACAATATTAATTCATTTTAATACACAAAATAATTCTTAGATAATTAATTATACCCTTTTTAATTCTGCCATTTTTAACTTTCGTTTTGAACGACCGGTTTCTTGAAGTCCACGCCCTTCAAAGATCTGTTTACGCCCTCTGTAACAGCCAGTATCTGTAATGTGTTGTTGTTTTAAAATTAGCTCTTTTTTTATTACTCATTTGACTTACTGTTAGTGCTAGCTTAAGATAACTTACCGAAACCCGTCTGAGCGCGCCGCAATTAGCTGCTCCTTTTAGCATGAGACCACCCGAATCCGAAGCTAATGTTAGCTTGTTCCTCTTCCGGTGTTCGCCAGCTCCGCTCGTTGCACGCGGAGATTTTGGGAGTTATCGCTGTTCCAGTCAAGACAACACAAAGTTCACCAAGTGTCTCCCGTAAATTAATCCGTAAGGAGAAGGTCCTCGCTGCTGCGAGGCTGCTGCGAGGCTGCAGCGAGGCTGTACAGTTGAAGCTCCGCTCCATCGCGCCAGAAGAGGGTCCCGTTGCCGCTGGTCCCTACGCCGGGGGTCCGCTCGTTTAATTTTTGCCGGCTGCGCGTTGGGAGCGATCGCAAATACACTAAAAATTGAACTAAAACATAAAAATAACAATTTTAATTCTCAATAGTCCAGGTATCAAATCCGCTCATTCTCAAAAGAAAAATAACAAGAAAGTTAATTCTCAATAGTCCAGGTATCAAATCCGCTCATTCTCAAAAGAAACTGTCCAGATGAACTGATTGAGAATGAGCGGATAAAAATAACAATTATACTTTATTTATAAAGCCATTTAAAAAAAACACAGCTGCAACAAAGTGCTGTACACATGAAATTAAGAACATATAAACAAAAGATGAGATGAAATCATGAAAAACAACAGTCATGTGTTTAATACAGAAGTGGGTTGAGCCTAACCAGGGGTTGCTAGGTGAGGGGCTGGACTCAGGTTTGAGGTGATTGGCTACGGCTTGTGACGTCAATAACTGCAGGAAGTGTGAATCCAGGTGTATTTATCAAAAATAAATAAATCTACTTAGAGTAAATAAACCACTGGGTGCATTTTTTTGGCACAAGGACTGTTTTTTTATGAAGTAAATACCCAAAGTTGAGTAAAAAAAACATTAAAAAGTGAATTTTGCATCTGTGGTCCCCTTTAAATAAACACCAGGGAGCTGTGATTAATAACTTGGACTGTTTAAGAGTCTCCAACTGTAATTGTATAAACGTTACTTAATTTACCTTCATAGAATATGAGACGTTAATGCACCAAGTTTGATTTACACTTACTTTTGTTTGTTCTGTAGTAATCCCATAAAAATTTAAATTTTTAGCTCCTTTTTTAAGTTGAGGGTATTTTTGTTTCGTAGATGTAACAAGTGAGCAACAAATCAAGGTAGTTTTGTGTACAGTATAAATGAATCACTTCAATGTAATAAAAACAAGAAGGATGAAATTATATTTATTACTATTAAAAAACAACACACTTAATGACATAAACCTCTAATGTTTGGCTAATTCTGCAGTGCCAAAAACTGCATTTTGTATAACAAACTTGTTTTTCCATCACCTGCACCAAAACGTCCTGAAAGTTTTCTCAGTAAAATGTTTTTCTCTTTGCGTTTCAGGGATCTGGGCTCCTCTCAACGCTGCATCGAGTGTTTGAATTCATTCCCAGACCTCAAGGTTCATTTTCCGACTCTGGTTAACTGCTCGCTCTGCAAGTTCTCCACCTGCTGCTCCAACTCCTACGCCAACCACATGATTAAGTACGTCCACACTTATTAAGCAGGGGTCCAGAAACCTGTCCTCCTTGAGGAACTGTGCCGTTTGTTTCACAAACTGACACGGTTTCATAAAGTTTTATTAAAGCGTCTTTGATGCATCTGGGTCGAAAAGCAATATCACATCAACTGTTTTTTCAAGCTGTTTTACCAGCAGCTTATTTTCAAAGGACTTAGTGAAACGCTTGAATTTAGTCCGTCTTTCCTGTTGTTTCTTGAAGGACAGAATTTACACTCAGTAACCCTAAAACGAGCCCTGACTTTCAGCCAAGTACTTTTCTAAAACAGGCAACTAGAGAGCCAAGTACTGACTGTAAAATATTAGAAAAACACTTTACTTTGAAATGTATATACCGGTAGTTGATCATGAGTCGCCTTTTTGGCCCCAGAAATGAAAACATTACAGATAGAAGTGCTGAGTGACAGACTGATCAACTAGACAGTATTTTAACAACTTATTCTCATTTTGTATATTTTCTGTCACATGTTGGCTCCACAAACCTTGAGCTTAATTCGTCTGTGTTTTCTTTAACGTTTAAAGGGCCAACAATAGTAAATATTTCATCCTCTTCTTAAAAATACGGTAATCTTTTTTTTGTCGGGATACAACCTATTAGACAAAACTTTGTTAGAACGTCAGTTTTATTCATTCATTCATTCATTCAAGTTTATTTGAACAAGGACAGTACAATAAACAATGTTACATGTTAAAAACGAAGCAACCGTTGTCTTGCACAAAGGTTTTCTAGCCACAGGCTAATTTGCAAACCCAGTCCTTGGTTGGACTTTTCTATAAAAACAGCTAAAATAAAATTAAAAACATGTAAAATCTGACATCTTTACATCTGACATGTAAAATAACTTGGAGCAGGTCTATTCAACTGGAGGCCCGCTGTCTACTCCCGGCCTGCTGGTGTCTTCAGTCTGGCCCACCGATGAGCATTAATAAAGGGAAAAATAAAACATCTGTGAGACGGACCTTTAAACAATTTGAAATGACACATATTTCAGTCAGTAGGCAGTCCTGTTATGTGCCCGTCTCAAATTTCAACATTTCACGAGCATACAGGAGAACAATTCAGCTTCACCCCGAGACATCGTTCTTCACTGAGGACACTCGCTGTTTAACCTGCTTTCCTCCTTATGTACAGGAACAACCTCCGACTTGCTACACTCAGAAACATCAAACAGAAACATTGCTCATGTGATTTCCAAACGGCTACCCAGCATGCTTTGTGGCTCACACAGTCTCTCTGGGACCCCCTCACAGAGAGAACTTTGGGAGTTGGAGGGTAAAATAAAACAAAGTTAAACAGAGACACATCTTTGATTTAATCTGGGGCCTCAAAATATTTGTTTTGGTCTTAATAATGTTTACTGTAAGAATTAAATGAGCAGAAACACAAGTTAAAAGGCATCTTGCTGTTGTGGGGGTGCACTCTTTCTCCTGTTGTGTGGGGAGTTCTGATAAACTGGTCGTATCAGTGTGCGATCGCCCGCGAGACGGATTAAACTACAGGTTTGTTACTGGGAGAATACTGTTGATGACGCACAGCAGCTTTTAATTTAGTTTAAAAAATAGTTTACCACAATTAGAATGGATTAAGTGACTTACCGTAATTTATTTTAGTAAATAACATGAAGGAGACCATCACGCATCGCGCTCGCTTTCAACCCAGCTGAGTTCTGCTCCGCCTCTTGATTCCACTCAGACCAGAGCGGGACGTGGGCGCTTCATCTGTGATTTACAAAGCGTTTGAGGAAGAACTGGTCTGTGCAGCCATTTCGTTGTAAACGAGGACTGGTTCTTAACGGACCCACTTCGAACATCAACATGTCGGTCATTCAGGGAACATCAAAAATGATCAACTTGTGTTTTATTTTGAAATATTGAGATTTGGCTAGTCAGAGATGGTAAATAGGATGTATAAAAAAAAGTGTCATTTTTGTTTTTATTATTGTTTCACGTTAAAATATCACTTTTTATTGCAAGGGAAAAATCTTAAAATGTAATGCATTTGAATTAGAAGTTATTCCGCAAAATAATTGCATTTAAAAAGGTAACCGATCACTTGGTTTATTTACATAATGGATTTAGTTGCTGGATACCCGGCCCCTAAGCAGTTTACTGGAATAGCTCTGGCTCACAGCAATTAGCCAGCCGAGGTAACGTTTAAACTTTCAGCTCAGAATACTGAGAACAGCTGAAGTGAAAAATATTCACAGATGAAGAAACCTTTAAGGGTTTGTGAATGTTTTGTTTTCAAACATCTTAAAAACATCAGGTACAATATATACTTTTATAGTTTTTTATTTGGACAATGTCATTCTTGTGTTTTAGTGTAAAACGTGCTATGGTTGTAAACCATTGTTCTTCTGATTACTGTTTTTTTCCCCAGTAATCACACCAACATGGAAGCCTCCCAATTTGCCACCATTTTCCTGTCAAATCCGAGGTAGCCAAGAGGGTCTGATCAATACAGATCAATTAAATGTTTCTTGTTGTGCAGACATTAAAACTAATCTGCTTTTATGTTCGTTTTAGTTCTTCACAGATGTTACGATGCTCATCGTGCCAGTTTTCCACCTACAAAGGAGACGTGATGGCCATTCACCTGACAGAGAGACCAGATCACGATTGCATCATGGCACCAGAGGACAGACTGGTTTCCATCAAGTCAGCAGATGAAGGTAAGACCAGAGATGGGGACTCGAGTTTGGGACTCGGACTCGAGTCACACTTAAGTCGCAAAAACAGAGACTTCAGACTCGACTCGGACTTGCATTCAAAGCATTCAAAAGACTTTCAACTCGACTCGGACTTGCATTCCAAAGACTTCCAACTTGACTCGGACTCGCCCTTTGAGACTTGTGAACAATCTTTTATTTTTAATTTGATTTATTTTTAATTTGATCTCTCCTCCCCCTTCCGCTGGCGCAGACGTAAAGTCACGTGACGCAAGCGCCTCACCATCACAAATCATGTCTTCGCCGGCTAGGAGGACGCATGCTTCTGCCTCACCGTTCATCATAACTTTTGGATATAAAAACTTCGAACAAGCAGCAAATAGAAGAGCAGCGAACTGCAGCGTTTGTGGCATAAAAATACAGGAGTCTGGTTCCACCACATCTAATTTTATTCGCCACCTGAAAACCCACCCTGAAAGGTAAGTCACTAGCCCCTTTCATAAGACAGGTCGGTCCGGCTTTTATGCGTGTGAGCCGAGCAGACACACTTTCTGAATGCAAGACGCGCGATCCGCACTCAGAATACAGATGACATTAGTGTGCGGCTGTGCGCCCGCAGTCAACAGGCAGATTTATATTAAAAATGACATGAAATGACTGTATAAGCTAGTTTCGCTTTTTATTCCCCCTCTCTCTGTAGCAGCGGCGCTGTGCGTGTGTGCGTGTGAGTTTGATTAGGTCCTATTTGGGGTCTTGAAGTGAACACGTTTGTGTGTGTGTGTGCGTGTGCATGCGTGTGTGTGTGTGGTTCAGTTCAGTTTGAGAAGCATAATTACTATTCTAAATAGATATCTATGTTCATCTACAGGTTTTCTGAATTCAATAAAGCAAAAAAAGTGACAAGTGGAGAAGGACAGAGCAGCATTAACTCCTTTCTGAGCTCTTTGTCCCAGCTCTGGCCAGGAAGAAACCCCTGGAGGATGGGCAGGCCAGGCACTGCAGGTAGTCACACAAACTTAGCTAAACTGATTTAACTTAAAGGTTCAGTATGCAGTTTCTGTAGAACTGCAGAACTTAGAAATATTTTCAACAGGCAAAGCATTCTGATCCCTCCCCCTCAGAGCCATATGTGGCTCTGCCCCCTTGTGGTCTGTTGAATTTCAAATTCAAGCTCTGTTTTTATTGGCTGATTCAAATTCAAGCTCTGTTTTTAATTGGCTGGTTACAAACTCTGTTTTTATTGGCTGTCATTGTCCTGGTCACTCTGTGTTTTTAGTGTTTTTATAAATGCTGATAGAGAAGCAAGGGGACTATAGTTTTTTTCAGAGATTACTTTGTCTAACATCAGTTTGTCAGTAGATAGTGACTGAGTGAAGAAATATGTTAAAAATATATTGTTTGAAAAGTTACAGACTACATTACAATCTTACATACTGTAGCTTTAACAAAGAGTCACGCACACACAGAAGCACAAAACATCAGACCTCCAGGAGACAGCCAAGGGGCATACATATCTGATGGCCAGGTTAAACAAAGCTTATCAGTGACTTGACCAATCAGAGGCCAGAAGAAGCAGTAGAACATCTCCATAATAATGCTGTTGCAAGGCACCTAGAAAATTCCAGCATTCCAGAGTCAACTTCTAAGGGACAGGTCTGTTTCTTGCTCCTCAATCAATCTTTGTGTGAAGTGAACTGTGCACACAAAGATAATATGAATGCTCTTTTTCACTGATTATTCCTGTAAACTGTGTCTTTATCAATAAATTCTTTTGCTGCTAGAGATGCCTCGTCATTTGAACACAGCTGTAAAATCCTTCAATTGATTAAAAAAATGTGGAAATAGCTGAAAAATATTAGGGACTTGACTTGGACTTGAGATCAGAGACTTGACTTGGACTTGAGATCAGAGACTTGACTTGGACTTGAGATCAGAGACTTGAGACTGGACTTGAGATCAGAGACTTGACTTGGACTTGCAAAAAATGACTTGTGAGCATCTCTGGGTAAGACACAAACACACATTGTGTTGATGATGCATTCAGGTGTCAGTCCATCCATGAAGCTAATTTTGGAGTCTTAGTAGTGCGTGTTTAGCTTATTTATTTTTTTATCAAGAGAATTTGCAGTTAATGGCAAAAACCTAAAGCAAAAATAGTTTTGAGATGAAGTTATTACTGTCAGGTTTAGGTGAAGAGGCTGAATAATTCTGCTTGTCATTTATGAACAGACCACCACATGGCGCCAGAGTAAAATGTTTTAACTACACTTGTGTGGTGTTTTGAATAATCCCGTTTGTAGATTTTGTGTGTTGAAGTTGTTTGTGGATGATTTTTCTACATTGAAAGTGAGCGAAACAATTTAAGTAAAGAAATCCCCTTTTTTTGTTTTTTTTGTTTTTCCAGACTCGAGTCTAAAACAAGTCGTTAACTCTGAAAGGTAAATACACGAAACTGAACATCTAGATGAAACCAGCATGAACAAAGAATAGACACGTTATTTTGTTGTTTTAAAATCATCACAATAAATGTTAAAAGCAGATAACTGTAAAACAGAAGAAGAGAGCAGGGGGAAGTGGAATTAAGTTCATGGAGTTTTTATTTCTACAATGTTTATATCATCTACTGTATTTTTTGCTGTATAAGTCGCAGTTTTTTGCATAAATTAGTATGCCTGCGATTTTTACAGCAAAGCGACGTATTCTTTTTTTTTTTTTTTCATATAGCCAAATTTTTGGCTGAGATCTGACAATTTCATTCATTCTGACATGGAAAATATTGAACACTACCATTTTCAGCCACTAGAGGGCCCTTGAGTAATATGGCAACCCAAGTGTCTCATTAATAGGTAAAAGTGGCTATTAATGAGACGCTTGGCTTGCCATACCAAGCCATCTTCGTCTCGCTCTGGAACTCCTGGAGCAAACATCAAATCAGCTGCATTTCACTGAAATGCAGCTGATTTGACCATTAAAGTGCATTTATTAAGGAAAAGTTCAACTGAGACACACATTTACTATAATGATGAACGAACAAATTATTGTTTTTAGGCAGTTATATCGTGAAATTTTGAAGAACTGCACAGCGAGTCGTCCCGTGCATGCGCTTACTTCCGCGTATCTGCTTTTGAAATGCAGCTGATATGACTGCCAAAGTGCATTTATTAAGGAAAGGTTAGACTGAGACACACCTTTGCTATAATTTCGAGCAAACAAATAATTTTTTTAAGTGTTAATCTTGTTAAAGTCCTACCGTGCACGCTCACGCAGTCTCAATCTGGCAGCCAATCGATTTTTGGCACAACGCCGGCCCACATTTCTGGGTTGTCAGCGGTGGCGCATAATAGATTTGATTTATGCGGCGAAGCGACACATTTATGGATTTTCTCGCTTTATTAGACAAATTTGGACTGAAGTGACTTATAGGGCGGTGCAACGTGTACGGCCGAGAATACGGTAATTACAATAATAATCTTGTGATTATATATAAAATCGGTTTGCATACATGGGTTAGAAGAAACTAAACCAAAAAAAAACTGTAATCTGGAGTTTAATCTGTAGTTCGGCTCTTCACTTTTATGTCTCCAACTCTGAGCTGAAGATGTGAGTGTAAATATTGGTGCTCAGTAAATGGGTTAAGACAATATTGCACAATTCAAAGTTGTTCTTTTGTCACTCTTTCAGTGAAAACGCATCCAGTAAGGTATATGAAGGCTTCATCCCAATTCAGCTTGGGCAAATGTCCACCCAGCTGTCAGTCAAACCCCTCCAATCCCCCTCCCCCTCATCCTTCAAACCAGCCATGACCATCAAGTTTCTGGGGTCGGGACAGGTGAGATGAAACTCTGATGAGCTGCCTGCGATGATTTGGTGATGATTATTAACTTTGCTCTTCCTCCTCAGCCCAAGGGCCCCTGTCTGTCTCCGTCCCAGCTCTCCGTCGTCCTCTCCTCTCTGTGTCACGGCATCTCAGAGACGTCTCGCCGTTACAAGACGTCTCCTGCGACCATCCGGTCCTGGATTGCGCAGCAGCAGCGCGGCCTGGCGCGCAGGAAGTGGTGCTGGAGGACAGACAAGCTGGCGGAGTGGGTTCTGAACCGGAGGGAGCAGCAGCTGGTCGTGGGAGAGGACGTCCTGCTGCTCACAGCCAAGGCAGCGCTCGGCGAGGGCGTGGAGGAGGCGGAGCGTTGCAGCTGGACGATCGACTTCATGCTGAGGCACGACCTCGGACTGCAGACCACAAACAACAACAAGCTGAAGAGCATCCAGGACAACAGCCGAACGTTCATCCATTCACTCTACGCACGGGTCAGCTGCTGGCATGTCAAATACAAATAAAACCAGAATGTTTCTTTTTGAGTACATTTAGACCCCGTCACAAGTTATATGTTGTGTGAATGTTTATGAAACATTCACACTAGTTTTCTTCTGTATGTTTTTCGGCATCTTTCTCGTTCCATAATTTTTGTGCTGTTTCAGCAAATCATAAAACATTCAGCTCTTTCAGGAGAAGGGAGCTACGACTTCTGGTAGAGGTGCAACTTTAGCTTTTAGAAATATTTAGCCTTTTCTGCCATTTTTTTTCTCATAGAAAATGAATTGAGCTCATTTTACATCCTTTTAATCTTTAGATCTGTTTACAACCTTTTACTACCGGTACTCCTTTCACATTTTGTTCTGCTTCAGCTTCTTTCAGCTTTGTGCAAATAAAAAAAAATCAACTACTTTCAGATAATTTCAGCTGTTTCTTCAGCTGCTTTGTGCTCATTTCAGATTCTTTCTGCTAACAACAACATTTTTGTGCTTCTAACTTTCTGCTAATTTCAGTTTATGTTCCTTTCATCTTATTTCTGCAATTATCAGTTTTTTCTGCTATTTCAGCTACTATTTAGCTGTTCCCCCCCCCCCCTAATTTTAGCTTTTTTCAAGTGATTTCCACATTAGTGCTCATTTCTGCTTTTTTTCAGCCTAGTTGGTTAAAAGTGTTCTTTTTGCTTTTTCCCTCTAATTTAAGCCTGTTCTACCTTTTAGCTACCTTTTTAGTGTTGTTGTTTTTTTTTAGCTAACTTCAGCTGTTTTCAGATAAATTCATGTTTTTTGTGGTATTTTCTGCTACTTGCAGCCTAATTAACTTCTTTATGCTAGTTTCAATTATTTATGCTCCTTTCAGCTTTTTCTAGAATTTCAGCTACCGTACTATTTACTGTAGCTGTTTGGTGTGTTTTTTTCCCCCCCAGGTAATTTCCACATTTTTGTGCTCACACGTATCTGCTTCTTTCAGCCTAATTGGTTAAACGTGTTCTTTCTGCTTTCTTCTGCTAATTAAGCCTGTTCTACCTTTTCAGCTACGTTTTTAGCATGTTTTAGCTCATTTCAGCTGTTATCAGATAAATTCATGTTTTTCATGGTATTTTCTGCTACTTTCAGCCTAATTAACTTATTTATGCTAATTTCTATTATTTATGCTCCTTTCAGCTTTTTAACTTATTTATGCTAATTTCTATTATTTATGCTCCTTTCAGCTTTTTCTGAAATTTCTGCTACTACTATTTAGCTGTTTGTTTGTTTTTGTGCTAAATTTATTTGTTTTTTTAATCTAATTCTACATTATTTGAGCTCATTTCAGCTCCTTCCACTTCTGGTAGTTTAAGCTTTTTTCTACTTTTTCAGCCATTTTCTTTGATAATTTCAGCTTTTTAGCTAATTTCCTAATTTTTGTGCTAATGTCTGCTTTTTTAGACTAACTGTAATCCTGAAAACATGTTCTTTCTGCTTTTTCCTGCTAATTTCTCTGTCGTTTCAGCTACATTTCAGCATGTTTTTTGGTGCTAATTTCAGCTGTTTTTAACAGGTTCTTGAGCAATAAGCATTCACATTGCATTTTGGCAGGAACTGCAATTTCTCTAGTTTTAGATTCGTTTGCACCTTTCATCCACAAACGTCCGAGACAATGACATAATTTTACTTCAGTGTTATTTGCTGCGCATCTTGTACTGATTGATCTTCTCTGCTCTCAGATCCAGAATGGCGTTCTTCCTCTTCACTGCTGGGGCTGCATGGACGAGCTTCCTGTCTTCATCGGCTCTGACCTTTTCTCCAAACAAGATTCGGCGTCCTTCCAGCTATTCGGCTCGCTCGAGGACAAGCCCATGTTTGACATAATCATCTCGGCTCTGTCCGACGGCTCCTTCCTGCCCCCCCTGCTGTTCTTCACTGGAACTGCATCAGACATCCCCGAGGGGTTTCCTGACAACGTGCTGCTGATTGCCCGAGAGGAAGGATTTACTGACGAGGACCGTCTGGAAATCTGGATTGATAAGGTCTCAAACTTTAAAGTTCATACAAGCAGGGAAAAAGTTTTAACAGCTTTAAGGGAAAAACAAGCAAGTAAAGGAAGATTATTCTTTATTTGATCATTAAGGCATTAACAGAAAAACTGGTCGTTTGATTTTGTGCGGTAGTGTCTTCGATTTTCTCTGATGGTTACAGAATATGCTGTGGCAGTCATGTGACTTCCTGTCTGCTGCCATCCTTTCTGTCTCTGCAGGTGTGGCGCTCCCGCGTGTCTTTGAAACATAACCGCGATTCTCTCCTGGTGGTGGATGTCCATCGAGGTCACCTGAGCAACAAGTTTAAAGAGGGTCTGTCCGCCATAGACACAGACCTTGCCTGCATCCCACCAGGCTGCAGCTGTCATCTG
>JBBPBX010009008.1:0-20292 GCA_038048925.1 Garcialebias charrua | reverse complement strand
CCTGCATCAGGCTGCAGCTGTCATCTGCAGCCGCTCGAGATCTGTGTGACGCAAGTGCTAAGAGACTTCCTGCAGGTACCTGTCTCACCGGTTAGGCTTCGACACCTGTCTGATTTGATGGTGTGGAGCACTGATGCTATGGTTATTGTTACTTCAGGCCCGGTGGACGCAGCTGGTTTCTGAAGACGGTCTGGATGGTTTGGGACTGGATCAGCTGGCTCTCACTCTAGCCTGCTGGCTCAGCGAAGCTTCGTTCACTCTGAACTCACAGATGGACATCCTGCGAAGGTGAGACATATTTCACCAGCGCTTCTTTCAGATCACACTTCTTTACTGAGGAAGTTCATTCAACCTTTATTTAGACAGATAAGTCACATTGAGCCTCGAAGACTCATTTACAAGTGAGATCTGCTTAGGCAGACAAAAAATAATGAAATTAGACACATTAGGAAATTGAGGCGAAAAATTCCTATTAAAATCTTTCTTCTTGCCTGAGAATTTTTTTTATCAAATTAAAAAACACCTCGCACAAATAAGCACATAGTGACGTAGACATTCTGCAGAGGGGGGGAGACACCGAGAACGATGAGCAATGTTCATAGAAGCTCTTGAGGGCACTGTAAGAGTTCTGATAAGGATGGAATAATCAACAGCTCCCTCCGATAAGATCCGTAAACATTCTCGAGTATGTCGGGGAATGGCCAAGGTCAACGCTAATGAGAATCCAAGAGTCCTGAAAATGATGACAGAATGTTTATTCAGCTGGTTCACTCTGGTTGACGGTGGAGTTCCCCGATGGGCGAGGGGTGAGCGTCAGATTACATGTCCTCCAGGCGAATTCAGATAAGGTGGCCTTCAAGGTCAGCCAGGGGAGCCAGATTCAGATAAACACACAGTTGTTTTGGGTACAGGCAGAACATAATGACATCTACCTTGAGTCTGTGTTGGTCTAAAAACGGTTCAGAAATGTCCAAAATTATGTGGCCACACCGATGGAACGTACCTGAGTAAAAAATGCCCAAGATCTGATCCATTCTGCCCAGGGCAATTGATTCTGGGTAAACGGGCAAGAACCAAGCCATCACATAGGCAAGCAGCGTGATTGGGTCTCAAATTTGCTGCAGACGACTTCCATAAATTGTAGATAAAACCAGCAACCAGCTGAATCCAAAAAGCAGGAAGCATTTATCATAAATCCAATTACGGTAGATATGCGTCCTTTAGATCCACAGATGACAGCAGAGGTAGACACACCATCAAGTCGATGAGATATCCAGCTGTGTGCATGCCAACATGGCAAATCGGCTCGCCTACAGCCTGTCTTCTCTTTAAAGAAATGTTATCAAATTGTGTAGACGACCAACTGGCCAAATAAGTCCATAGTGTTTTCTTCGGAAGATATGCAAGAGAGGCTCAGAAGCAGTTTCACAGACAGACAGAGCAGCAAAGCAAAGCGGCGTTGGCGGGGGGGTGTCCGTCCTTGGCAAAAACAAGTGGTGAATGTTGAAAGTAAAGAAAAAGACACAAAAATATCATTTTCAAGGAGAGAGGGTTTCACATAAATCCTATTTTCATCAAATAAAATAAATAAATTTTTTGTCAATCACTGTTGGGATTTCAGAGAGCTAATGTTCTTCATGAGCTAAAAAGTTGTTTCTTGACCATCATGTTGTTCCTTTTAGTTCTTAAGTTCTGAGTGATATGAGCCGAACTCTTTGTCCATATATTGTTCTCGGGGGTTGACATAAGGACATTTTGCAAATTGTCTGCAGCCTTTTCAATAAAGAACGCAAAAGAGCTGAAGAAACATGTAATACACGTTAGGACTGGGCATATCATATCGTTAATGATAATACTGGAAAAAAAACTTGCCTAGGAAAATGAATTCCATCACAATATGATAATTTCACGACGTAATCAGTGTTTCCCTTACCATTGTACAAGCGGGGCGCCCCGCCCCGTTAACAGAACTGAACGCGCCAAACTACCCCCCATCTGTCGGTACTGGCGTAACGCTAAGCTAGCCGTGCGCAATCAAAGACAGCGCATCAGAGAAATGGAATTGTTCCTGCAGGAACAGAGGAAGCTGAAACATCAACAAGCTTCAGGGTCAGCTGGACGCCTTGTCACAAGTTCTGGAAGATATACTTAATTTAAAGGCAACTTACATTTTGTTATGTTATGTTTATGCTCAACAGATCTTAAGATTTAATTTTATTTAGTTATTTTGGGAAACTGCACTAGTTTTTGTATACCGTATTTTTTGGACTATAGGTCGCACCATTGCATAGGTCGCAGTGTCCAATTATTGCCAAAACATTGGAAAAATCCATAAATAGGTTGCACCGGTGTATAGGTCGCACCTACGTCACCGCCGACGTAACGCGTCATCCACCGCTGACGCGCCGCGTGACCGCTGAGTCAACCCGGCAATATGGACCGAGTGTTTAGCTCTGCTGCTAATGTCTGCCAGAAGCTAACAGAAGCTAAACACTAGATGAGTCCGTCTCTGAGAAAACGTATAAAAAAAATCGAATTTTATATCAAATGTTTTCTCCAGGACATAGTTAAGTACATTGGAGCAGACCCGGTTGCAGAAACAATTCAAAGGGGGGGCATTCTATTTTTTCAAGGGGGCATATTTTTTTCAACAAACATTTTATTTGCTTCAAGTTGAACAGCGGCTCTGTGACCACTCCTAATACAGTGCTGTGAAGAAACGTCTTCTTTCGGCTTTTCCCTTTTCAGGGGTCACCACAGCGAGTCATCCTCCTCCACCTCACTCTGTCCTCTGCATCCTCTGTTCTCACTCCAACTACCTCCATGTCACCTCTTACTGCATCCATATATCTCCTCTTTGGCCTCCCTCTGTGTCTTTTTCCTGGCAGCTGCATTTCTAACATCCATCCATCCATCTTTCTTCCGCTTATCCGGGGTCGGGTCGCGGGGGTAGCAGCCTAAGTAGGGAGGCCCAGACTTCCCTCTCCCCAGCCACTTGGAGCAGCTCCTCTGGGGGAATCCCAAGGCGTTCCCAGGCCAGCCGAGAAACATAGTCCCTCCAGCGTGTCCTGGGTCTTCCTCTGGGTCTCCTCCCGGTGGGACATGCCCGGAACACCTCACCAGGGAGGCGTCCAGGAGGCATCCTAACCAGATGCCCGAGCCACCTCAACTGGCTCCTCTCGATGTGGAGAAGCAGGCAAAGGCAAAGCTCTCAATTTACCGATCGATCTACGTTCCCACCCTCATCTATGGTCATGAGCTTTGGGTTATGACCGAAAGAACAAGATCTCGGATACAAGCGGCTGAAATGAGTTTTCTCCGCAGGGTGGCTGGACTCTCCCTTAGAGATAGGGTGAGAAGCTCGGTCATCCGGGAGGGACTCGGAGTAGAGCATTTATAACATCCTTCTACCAATATACCCGCTGTCCCTCCTCTGGACATGTCCAAACCATCTCAGTGTGTACTCTCTAACTTTATCTCACAGTTGTTCAACATGTGCTGTACCTCTGATGATCTCATTCTTAATCTTATCCATCCTTGTCACTCCTAAGGAGAACCTCAGCATCTTCATTTCTGCTACTTCCAGTTCTTTCTTCTGTCTTTTTGTCAATGACACTGTCTCCAGACAATACAACATCTCAATAAGATCACAAAATCTAAACAAAAAGAAAAAAAAGAACAAGACAACCCAACTGTAGTGCTGTGTTCATTCAATTAAAAGTCAAACATAAACATACAGTGATAAATATAAGCACTAGTGTCAGGCTGAACACTGTGACTGAAGTGAACATTCATGCTAGCTGAGCTGACGATATAACAATTCCATCACATAACACAGCTGAGTGTAGGTTGCATTAGAACAGTCATCAAGTGATCTGGGCAATTTCACACTCTGCAAAACCTGTTGCAGCACTAACTCTCCAGCACTTTGGTGTGGACTTGTTCCTGTTTAAAGTGCTTTATAAATAAAATGGTATGGTATGGTATGGTAACTCTCAGCATCACACCACAGTTATGCAAGATTAATGTTGTGCAAACAGTATATCAAATGAACAAAATACTGTACATTTATTATCTGCACAGCCATAAGTTTATATTGGACTACTCATTTCACAGAAGGCACAGTGCTCTTACCTTTAGAAGTTCTTTCTGGTCTTTTTATTTGTAAAGTCACAAACCAAGTCAGTTGACTTCAGTGCTTACGTTTCCAACTGAAATGGATGGTGCCGCTTCCTGTCTGCTCTCATTTATTCCACTGTCAGTGTCATTCGTTGTCCTCTTGTTTTTTTGGAAAAAAGTCAGAATATCCATGATACACGGACAATGGTGAGCGTGGCTGTTTCTGTTTGAAAACAGCTAGTTTGCGCATTAAGTCAGTGACCCGCCCCCCTCGAACTGTAGTTGGCTAGAACGTTGCCTTGGCTTCATTGATTGGTTGAATTGTATGACGGACAAACAAAGATAGGAAAAATAGAAAGATGTACACTCAGAGATTAAAAACAAACAAACAAAAAACTTCCCGTCGTCCAGTCTACTTGCAGTCAGGTGGGGCACAGCTGACTCTGTGGGGGGGGCAATGTCCCTCAATGCCCGCCCATGCAGCCGGGCCTGCATTGGAGCCTTATAATTACTCTGTAAGCAGAAATAAATATACACGATTGGTTTCGAAGCTATTTATAACGTAAACAGAAGCTAAACACGAGACGAGTCACCCTCTGACACGAATAAAAAAATCGAATTTTATGTCAAATGTTTTCTCCAGGACATAGTTAAGTACATTGGAGCCTTATACTGTAATTACTCTGTAAGCAGAAATAAATATACACGATTGGTTTCAAAGCTATTTACTGTACAACGTAAACAGAAGCTAAACACGAGACGAGTCCCTCTGACACGAATAAAAAATCAAATTTTATGTCAAATGATTCATCCAGCCTTAGTTACGTACATTAAAGCCTTATAATTACACTCTGTAAGCAGAAAAAATATAAACCGATTGGTTTCGAAGCTATTTATAACATACTGTAAACAGAAATACAACCACAAGCTAACAGAAGCTATGCTAATAAAATATCGTTTTATTTTTATTTTTATCTCAAACATCTAATAAAGCTACTCACTTGTAAACGTCCACACTGTGATCACATTCTGTAAGTTTCAGAAAAATCCGCTGAGTGGTTCTTGACTTATCTTGCAAACAAACAGCTAACAAACACAGAGCTAAAGGAAGTTACATCCAGACCAGGAGGCCGACAGTCAGTACGAGCAGAGGAGCTTTTTTTCGGACACATCTGGAAACGGTCGGTGTATTCCTCTGGAAGTGTCCCTAGCGGCCGAAACTGGTACTGCAATGCCCCCTAGCGGCCGAAAGTGGTACTGCACCATTTTCTGCCAAAGTGAAAAAGGCTCATAACTGACCCAAAAATTGGTCTAAAAATATGGAAAAAATTCCATAAATAGGTTGCACTGGTGTATAGGTCGCAGGCCTTGAAAAAAAACATAAAAAGGTGCGACCTATACATCGGAAAATATGGTAGATTATGTTGATCTATATTTTGTGCAGACGTTTTCAATCTAAATAACAGAAGGCTCATTTTTATTTGTATACTTTGAGTCTGAATACTTTACTAAATAAAGTAATTTCAGTAAAATGAACCCTTGTTTTTTTTGTTTTTTTTTTAATACTTCAAAGCAACATGTTAATTTTATCAAACGAATAACTGTTTTTTTGGGTGGGGGGGGGCTGAGTGGGTTGTTATATCACAAAATTTATCGTTATCGCCAGAATGCTCTGAAATATCACAATATTATATTTGAGCCACGTCGCCCACCCTTAATTGCACTACTTACAAAGTTTACTATATACAAATGTCAGTCAGTCGGCTTGTGGACTGATTGGAATGTCCAAGCTGCTGAGCTGCATTAAACTCTTTTAGGAGCTGCTGAAGTGGAGCTTCCTCGTTCTCCTCTTCCTCGTCATCAGACTTTGCAAGAGACACTTGAAGTGTATTTAAGGCTCAGGGATTAAAACCAAAAAAATAAAAAATCTCTTGACTGAAACTTTTTCTACATCTGACTTCAGATTAGATTTGCATTTGGGCCTAAAAAAATTCGGCCCGGCCCAAACCCGTATAATTTTTTCCGAGTCCGACCCAAAACTGAACAATTAACTGTGATTACAGGCCCAAACCCGAAACTATATATATACAGATAGTCCCCAACTTACGACGGCCTCAACTTATCGCAGTCCGACTTTACGAACGCAT
Organism: Garcialebias charrua; assembly: GCA_038048925.1. Lineage (NCBI taxonomy): Eukaryota > Metazoa > Chordata > Actinopteri > Cyprinodontiformes > Rivulidae > Garcialebias > Garcialebias charrua. The sequence continues at coordinate 14,026 of JBBPBX010009008.1, read as the reverse complement.
CATATTAATAAAAATATGAAATTAAAAATAAAATAAATGTGGTTGTTTTAAATGGCTTTATAAATAAAGTATCATTATTATTATATTTTTTTAAATAATTTCTAAGCATATTTGCGCAGTTTCCGATAGTTTCCGCCAGTTTTCGGCACTGCCGCAGAGGCCGCCATTTTGCGGTTAGCTCCGGCTAAGACAGCCGGCTTTGGAGGACCGTGTGTCCGATAAGAGGTTGCCTCATACGGATAAATGTTCTGGAAACGCTCGGTGAACTCTATGGACGTCTCAGGCCCGGAGCAGCAGCCACGATCGCTAACCTTGGACACGGAGCTATGTTTTCGGCAGTGTCCGCCATTTTGCGGTTAGCATGACCGGAGGAGCCACGACCTAACATGCTAAAACGCAGATAAACCGCTGCGCATCCTTTTGGAGGGACGACACCAAGCTAACTGAGTGGCTAAAATGCTAACGCGGGTCCACCGGAGACACGGACCCGACGGGCGGCGGAGACCAGCTCACAGTAGTGCATTAACAGAATACCCGAGTTTTCGAGAGATCGAGTGCTTTGACTTCTATCGAGGCTTTTTTGTCCACCTCGAGTACCCGTAGTGACGTCATCACATCACATTTCACAGCGCGCGAGGTAGCTTTTAGTAGACGCCACAAAATGGATTCCTTTGTGCGCACGGATGTAAATGGAGCAGGCAGTCTTGTCAAAAAGGTAAAACAGTTTTTAATTTATAAAATGCGCTATTTCCTGTTGATTTTCTGTTCTCTGACCACCGTAGATTGTGACTGGCAGCAGGTGGCGGTGTTGCATTGCAGGCCACATATATAACACGGCAGCTTCCTCTCTCGTTTCACAAACAAAAGCAACATATTAATCTCTCTAGACCTATTAAAAAAACCTATAAACACATTAATCTCTAAAAGTAAACCTAAATTGCACAGCACTTCAGGCTGTGGTGCGGTGTTGCCCCATTTGTTTTTCAGTTTCGGTTTCAGCGCCGCACGGTATACTTTCACTTTTAAAATTAATAATAATAACTAATACTTTTGTTTTTCCTGTGACTTATCTGCAGTATGATAAATGATAGGAGCATAATAAATGCTCCCAATGTTTTGTTGGTCTTTTTTTTCTTTTTGTAAAGACGGTTTTTATGCATTTATATTTATTTATTTATTTTGCATCATAAGACACTGTGACGTCATCGGCTACTCGAGCGTCGTTCGAGTTTTTTTATGTTAATGTCGAGGTTAAAAATTATGTACTCGTTCAACCCCTAGCTCACAGTAAGAAATTGTATTTTTTATTTAATTACTTTACTGTACTGTACTGTATTTCTCTAAATGTACTGTATGTGTTTTTTGATAATTATGTAGGGTACCGGTACTGTGTTAGGATAGGCGAAGTGCTTGGTAACTTACAGTACCGTACATGTACGTGTATCAGTGGCGGCTGGGGTGTGTGTTCCGACTTACGTTAATTTCGGGTTACGAACTATCCATAGGAACGGAACTCGTACGTAAGTCGAGGACTAGCTGTATTTAATTTATTAAGCTTTTACTGCTTTTGCAAGTACAGTAAATCCTTTTGACATGTTATTAAACATATTTCAAAGAAAGGAAGATATAAGATTTCTTGTTTATTAACAAGAGTCAGCAGATTATTATAGGTATTACAGTATAGGTATTAACGGTCAGCAGATGCACGCTGCTGATGATCCAGCAGCGGCTGAGTCCAGGTAAGCTTCAGGCGAGTCTCTGGCAATGAGCCATCTGGACTTTTTTTTTTTTTACCTCTTTCAAACTGCCTCATGCGGGTGGTGATCCAAATTGGGTCGTCGGCCGCGAGTATCCGCAGACGCAATCAAAAGCCCTACACCAACCCGCCCATCCAGCACATTCGGACATGGGCGCATGTTAGAAATGACCGCTCTACTACAGATACAGTTTTTATACATGTTACCTCAGTTTACTTCTAGCTTAAACTATGCTAATACTGCTAACAGGTAGGCCTGTCACAATAAATCAATTGCATGGTAAATTAAAATGATCAGCCTAATTTTCATTTGTCGGCTTTATCATTTCTTCATGTCTTTCTCTTCCTGAAGACACTGGATGACAAGAGGCTCAGGTGCTCTTCACTGACCCCTCCCTTATATTTTCTTTAAAATCAGTTTTAACCTTCCAAAATAGTGTTTTTGGATCGTTAATAGCAGATAAGCTGAGAAGCTAAGCTACAAGTTAAGCTAACAGGCCGACCTCGGGAATAAACCTCTGTCTTGTCAATGCTCCAAAATTCACGGTTGAAACCCGTGCTTTTGTGTAAAAAGGTGTTTTTCTCTGCAAAAAGAAGCTGAGAACTTGTTTACTGATTTTTTTTAATTAAAAGCTTTGTCTGAAAAATGCTATGATAAAGAGCTCAAACCACACCGAGCATCCGCCATTTTGAGAACGGGAACGAGAGACAGCCCATGTCACATCAAGGGGCCTCCCTCCCATTTTTCTTAAAGAGACACACTGCTTGCTCCCTCATTATCCATCCTTCTGTTCAAACAGTCTTATACTGTCATCCAGTGGTCAAAAAAGGTACTACACACAAAAATTTGCAAACATTTCTTCTTAAATTTGACAAAAATTGCTTGTTATTGTCAAATTTTAAACAATATTATTGTTTATTGCAGTAATTTCTGAGACGATTAATCGCCCAGCACAATGTGTTATCGTGACAGGCCTAGTAACGGGTAATAAATATACGTGGTCAATTTTCTACTCTGGCTTTCGTTGTGACCTTCAGATCAAACCCTGTTCAGCCCAGAGTCTCGTCGGCTCCGTGTTACATGACTGACCCAGAGTAATCAATCAGTGCTGTTTACTGTTATACCCTGATGCATGCTCAATAATCCAGGTAGAAAAATCTAAAAAAGCTAAGTCTGGTCCTCTGGACATTCAAAAAACAAAACAAAAAAGTAGAAACATTTCGTTCGGTCCTCCTTGATCATGTGAGCAGCTGGTTTCGGCTGTCATCAGCAAACTGGTTGATCCATTATGAGAGGATGCTATTTATAAGACTGAGCTGAATACAGCAACTCAGACTGAGGAAGTCTTTCGGACGAAAGACGAAATGTTTCTACTTTTTTGTTTTGTGAATGTCCAAAGGACCAGACTTTGCTTTTTTTTTTAAATTTTATTTTTATTTTTTTTAGATTAACTCTGTTACAGTATATAAACAAATTTTGAAAGTTTTACTGCCTCAGAGCAGAGAAAACCACAATTGAAGCTCCGGCGCCTTTAATTTCAGGCTTGATGTTTATGTTTTTTTCATTCAACCTTTATTTAGGCAGGTTAATCCCATTGAGCCTCGAGGACTCATTTACAAGAGAGACCTGGTTTCAACAAAGAATGATGACAACAGCGACAACAATAGACAATCAAAAGAGAGGCATAAAAAAAATGTTTTACAAGTTTAAAAAAAAAATCCGTCAAAGTAGCAAAACCGATAGATTACAAGGCAGATATAGAAAACTAAAAACAGGAACATGTCTGCATTGGTTTTTGCCAGGAGGCCAACAGATTCTTATGCTACTTCCCCACCGCACGCATCTCGCGCAGCCGAAACAGCCATTTTACATTGAAGTCTATGGGGACGCGAATCTTTGAGCAGCGGGTCGTGTCGCGGCGCATCCACAGCATGCAAGCAGCGCGAAAGTGAGCAGCAGCTGTTTTCTACTCCAGCATCGCATCCGAGCAGCGACTGTGCTGCTCGGATGCCTTGCTGTGGAAGCACGCCATTCCATGCTTCCACAGCTAGATTCAGCTCGCTGCCCAGCAGCAAACAATCAGGACCAATCAGGAGAGACTCTGCCATGTGATCACGCCACGACGACGGGACGGAATTAGGTGGGCACCGTGCGAAACGTTTAACAGATGAAAAAAATCCCGCGGTAAACATGAAGGAGAAACTTACAGCAGGTCGTCAAACTGGGCGCGGGTGACACGGAAGTACAGCTGAAAGCGCTCCTCGTCTGCGCGCAGCTCTTGGATCATCAGATGGTGAAATTCACTGAATTCATGACGCCTCTCATGTGGGGTGAATCCAGAATCGTCGTTGTGCACGGCGTCTGCGTGTTGCTGCTTTGTAGATTAAGTACAACAAGGCAATTCTTCGTATTGCGTCTGCCACTTTTCTGAGACCGGAAATAAACAAACACCGGAGCGGAAGAGGAGGACCAACACGCTCCTCCTCCCACTGCAGACGCGTTAGATGAGGACAGTCATCTGTTGACAAGCAGCCAGTACAGTGCATTTGGAGATTTTTGGAAGCGCAATATGCTTTAGGTGAGGATGAGGCATTATGCTGGATCCCCACCGCACGCATCTCGCGCAGCCGAAACAGCCACTTTACATTGAAAGTCTATGAGGGACGCGCATCTTGGAGCAGCGGGTCGTGTCGCGGCGCATCTACAGCATACAAGCAGCGCGAAAGTGAGCAGCAGCTGTTTCCTACTCCCGCGTCGCATCCGAGCAGCGACTGTGGAAGCACGGAATGCCGTGCTTCCACAGCTCGCTGCTCAGCAGCAAACAATCAGGACCAATCAGGAGAGACTCTGCCATGTGATCACGCAACATGTAAACAGGTAAACATGGAGGAGAAACTTACAGCAGGTCGTCAAACTGGGCGCGGGTGACACGGAAGTACCGCTGAAAGCACTCCTCGTCTGCGCGCAGCTCTTGGATCAGATGGTGAAATTCACCGAATTCATGACGCCTCTCTAATGTGGGGTGAATCCAGAATCGTCGTTGTGCACGGTGTCTGCGTGTTGGACTACATCGGATATTGGACTACGTTGGACTACGTTGGATATCTTCCCCCGCGACAGCGTCATACTGAATAACCTTTTAGTCCACGCCCACCTACAGTGTGGGCCCGCCCCGTGTGTATTTAAGTCCACCACACGGAAGGAACAGCCTCGAACAGCTTATCATTCAGCCGTCCAAGAGCCAATGGGGCCCACAAAGCTAAAGGGCTCCGCTATACTCGTATAATCTGGGGTTACAATACGTAACCAACGTTATACTTCGTATAGCTCGCCCTTTAGCTCCTATTGGATAAAGGGCGTAGCAGGATGTAGTCCATGCCCCATTGGGTCCAGCCCAAGCATGAAGTCCTTGCTCACCCAAACACACCTCTGTCCTTCCTCATACGTCATCCGTACGTTCCACGTCATGACGCACCAGAGGAGGGCACTGGTGATTGGCGGATAAGTCTGCAGGCCTGCACTGAGGCCTGACAGGCGTGTGACAGCTGCACCGCAGCCTCACAACATTGTTTATATATATATATATATATATATATATATATATATAGTTTTTATTATTATTATTATTTATTTTTTGTGTTTTTTATTTTTGTACAACAAACGTCAGAGGTCAGAACAGGCCTCGGCGGTGACCCCAAACAGGGGAACAAAACTGACCCTGAGCTATGTACAGACAGGTTTAAAAACCAGTAACAACACAACAAACTCAGTCCCAGAGCCCTGAGACTGATGGCAACACTCACACATCCTGCACAGAGGCAGGTGGAGTGGCAGAACACTAAATGAAAACTTTACCCCGCTAATCCATAACTCCCAGGACTGAATTAGTCATGGAGGGACCTGATATGTCACGCAGGTAATATCTTATGAACGTGCAGGGCGTGGCCCACGAGGCCGCCAAGCAGATATTGCTTACTGTCATCCCGCCATGTAAAGCTGCAGAGGACGCCAACGCCAGTGTAGAATGAGCACGTAGCGTCTGAGGAGGTTCTGCTCCACACGTTCTGTAAGCTTCTGAGATGGCTTCACACAGCCAGTGTGAGAGCCGCTGGGATGACAGAGCTCGTCCCACAGAGCTGTCCCTGTAGTGGATGAACAAACTCTGGGACTGGCGTAGACTGGCCGTTCGTGCCACATAACACTGTAGCGCACGGACCGGGCACAACAAATGTTGTTTGGCTTCCTCCTCTGAAGTGTGAGGAAGGAGATGGAAACCATTTAAAATAATTTGCCTTGATTTAAACGTACGGTTTAAATTTTTTGGCATAAAAACTGGGTTGGGCCTTAAAATAGCAGAGCTTCCATCTTGTTGGATTTGTAAACATGATGGGGCCACAGACAGTGCACACAGATCACTCACTCTCTTTGCTGACGTCAGCGCCAGTAAGTTTTGAGTGACAGAAACTTCAGTGACGTTGTTCAGAGGTTCGAAAGGAGCTTTGAGCAAGGCGCGTAAAACCAGGGACAAAATCCCACTGAGGTGAGAGGTCACGCCTGGTTGAAACCATCACTGGTTGACGTCTGGTCTGCACACACCTTGCAGAAAACGCTTCAACATCGGGTGATTAAATAACTGTCACCGTCTTCTGTTACAAATAAAGTCCAGTTGATCTTGAATTGAACGCCTTTTTGATTTATCATGTCCTGGATGACTGAGAATCTTTACCAGCAAACTGTCACCAAAGCCTTCATGACATGAGGAAAATAGCAGCTGCATGTACTTAAAAGGTACTATAAGCTAAAAACCTTTCTAACAACAGCTGCAGGAGTGACAACACGCAGCCCAGCTCACATGATGTGGCGTCGACCCCTCTTTCGGTGCACCAGCGCTGGAAAACCGCCCATTTTGACCGTACACAGTTGATGTGGACGCCGCGCGTGCGTCTTGAATAGTTTTTATTTTTTATTTTTTTTATTTTACTACGGCTGGAGACAGGCCCAGACGAGTTAAACGGTTCCGTTCAGCCTCCAAGCCCACAGGGGTTGGCCTATCTCTGGAGGGTGCGTGATCGCCCCTCATGCCTGCAGAAGCGCATCTTCTCTCCACAGAAGCTGCAGGGGTTCGTCCCACAACAGCTGCTGGAGGACCGGGAACCACAGCGCCTATTTGCGCTCTGGAGCTATCAGGATGACTGACAGCTTCTCCCTCTGGACTCGCTCCAGGACGCGTGGTACGAGGGCCACAGGTGGAAAAGCGTACAGTCGTTTCTCTGGCCACCAGCTGTTGACGGGTAGACAGACTACACGATTTTATGTTAAAAGAGCTTGCCATACAGGTCCGTTCTCAGTGATGAGAAACCGTGACATGAGCCAGTTGTGGTGTACTGGGTCAATTTTCTGACATAAAAACATTTAACCATTCAACCAACCAACATTCAACCAACCAACATTTTACCATTTAACTGCCGCACGTTTCACTGAGGTTTACAACAATGACATGTTAATTCAGCCCCCGGGGTTCCTCTCCAGCACTGAGGAGCTGACAAACCAGTTTGACTCTGTTTGTTTAAAGGCTTTGGATCAAGTAGCGCCTATCAAAACGAGAAGACCAAAACTCAGGGCCGAACCGTGGCTGAATGACACTACCAGAGCTGCGAGGCAGCAATGCCGAAAGGTGGAGAGGAAGTGGAAAAAAGACAGTCTGCAGGTCTCTTTTGAGATGGTAAAAGAGAGCTGGCGCCGATATCAGAAAGCAGTGAAAACTGCTAAATCACAATACTTCTCTGATATCATTGCTGCAAACTCTCGTAACCCTCGAGTTCTGTTCTCCACCCTAAACTCTGTTCTCCACCTCACTGAACAATCACCCATGGAAGCCTCGACTGAGCTGTGCGAGAACTTCCAACATTTCTTTTTAGATAAAATCGCAACCACCAGGGCTCTCATTTCTCCTCCATCTCACGATCCATCCATCCCACCTCAATCTGTTGCTGTGTTTGACCATTTTGAACCAGTCTCTCTGTCCTCTCTAGAGCAGGTCATGTGCAGCCTGAAACCATCTGGCTCCCCCTTCGATGTGGTCCCCCCTCGGCTTCTAAAGGAGGTTTTTCACACTCTAGGTCCCTCCATTCTCTCTATTGTTAATAGCAGTCTATCCTCGGGTGTGGTGCCAAAATCATTAAAACATGCTGCTGTTCAACCCCTCCTGAAAAAACCAAACCTCGACCCGTCAGTATTATCCAATTTCAGGCCTGTCTCCAGACTCCCATTTGTTTCTAAACTTCTAGAGAAAATAGTTGAGTCCCAACTAAAGTGCTTCCTGGAGGATCACGCTATCCCCGAGCTATTCCAGTCTGGCTTCAAATCCCTCCACAGCACTGAGACTGCCCTACTGAAGGTTTTTAACGACATCTTTCTATCCACAGATACTGGTGACTCTGTGCTGCTTGTCCTATTGGACCTCACATCCGCTTTCGACACCATCGACCATGAGATCCTCATTGCTAGGTTGGAGCAGTGGGTGGGCATCTCAGGATCAGCCCTAAACTGGTTCAGATCCTACCTCTCTGACAGGTCTTTTTGTGTGTCCATCAATGATTTTACTTCTGCAGTGGCGGCTCTTAAATGGGGGGTTCCGCAGGGGTCCATCCTGGGTCCTCTCTTGTTCTCCTTATACCTGCTGCCACTCGGTGCTATCTTCCGGAAACACAATATACCTTTCCACTTCTACGCTGATGACTGTCAAATCTACTTCCCCCTAAGACAAAATGGTACAGGCTCTATTCAACCTCTGCTCGACTGCCTGGCTGACATCAGGGACTGGATGGCTTTAAATTTCTTAAGCTTCAATGATAAGAAGTCTGAAGCCATATTGTTCCTTCCCAATGACACAACCTCAAACCACTGCATTGACCTGTCTGCTCTACCCCTGTCCGAAAAACAAAAAGTCAAAAATCTGGGAGTGATAATGGATCCTTCCATGAAACTCAACAGTCATGTAAACATGATCGTCAAATCCTGTTTTTTCCAGCTGAGGCGTCTGTCTAAGCTGAAGCCCATATTATCCAAAAAGCACCTGGAGACAGTGATTCACGCATTCATTACATCTAGGCTTGATTACTGCAATTCACTTCTGTTTGGCGTCAGTCAAGCCACCATTGCACGATTACAACTGGTTCAGAACGCAGCTGCCCGATTTTTAACCAGCACACGCAAGAAGAGAGCACATTACACCAGTCTTGGCCTCCCTTCACTGGCTACCGGTTCATCTTCGAATCCAATTCAAAATTCTCATGTATGTCTACAAATCGCTGAACAGTCTCGCCCCCGCCTATCTCTCGGATCTGATACACCCATATGTCCCTCCACGTGCTTTGAGGTCAGAGGATCAGGTACTCTTAATAGTTCCAGAAACTCGCCTTAAGCGCAGGGGTGACAGAGCGTTCTCTGTAGCAGGCCCAAGACTCTGGAACGAGTTACCGCTGCTCATCAAACAGGCCCCCTCCCTCTCGGTTTTCAAATCCCGGTTAAAAACTCACTACTACTCCATCGCTTTCAATGCCAGCTGATTTGTACTGGATCGTTTGATTTATGATCTGCAATGTTTTTATGTTTTTCGTGTTGTACTTCATTGTATGTGTTGCCTGTTGCGTGTTTGTTTGTCCAGCACTTTGGTGTGGACTTGTTCCTGTTTAAAGTGCTTTATAAATAAAATGGTATGGTATGGTATGGTATGGTGTTGCTGCTTTGTAGATTAAGTACAACAAGGCAATTCTTCGTATTGCGTCCGCCATTTTTCTGAGACCGGAAATAAACAAACACCACCACCGGAAGAGGACCAACACGCTCCTCCTCCCACTGCAGACGCGTTAGATGAGGACAGTCATCTGTTGACAAGCAGCCAGTACAGTGCGTTTGGAGATTTTTGGAAGCGCGATATGCTTTAGGTGAGGATGAGGCATTAAAGCTACTCGGAGAGGTCAAGGTTGAGAGCTTCATATCTTTTTGTAAGATATTCCAGGTATATAATATATAAAAATGTGAAGTCTAAATGTAGTTTGAACTTGAATTTTACAGTTTTAAATGTTTCTGTAGAACATGACCTGATTACTGATGCATAATGGTGTAACAGTACACATGGGTGTACCGGACCGTTTTGCTACGGCGCGTTCGGTCCACGTGCGTACCATTTCAGTCGTTTTTTTCACTCATTGAATTTTATTAACGAGAGATTATGCACCGTGGAACTAAAATTCCTAAGCATGTTTCAGCACGGTGCTATTATCTTGCAGCACACTTAGCATTAGCACCCTAGCATCTCCTGTTTGGGAACATTACGTCTTTCTTGTTAAAAGACAAGCGCAAATCCAAAGCTGTGTGTCGACGTTGTTTCACGGAGATTGGATCTGCAGCAGCAACACGTCTAACTTGTTGACGCTCTTAAAATGACATCATCTGAACGTGAACGTGTCTTTTAGCACCTTGTTGCAAACACTGATAGCAGCAGCATTTAAACATCCTTCATCAGGTAATTCAGATCGGTCCAGAGCAGTAACACAAACTGTATGAGTTTTTAAAGCTCTGGCTCTACGTCCAAATGTTGTTGATGTGCCGGCTTTAAAGTTTTTGAGCGTCGCTACGACATCCATCACGTCAACGCTTCAGCCAAAAAGTTCAGCACTTTATGAAAAAGCTAAAACTGATTTTGTCAACAAGCCCTGGAGCTGATTAAAGCCCTGCCCTGATGATGATGATGACCGAGGGATTCAACCACTGCATAACAAACGTTCAAGAAGAGGTATTGTTCTTTTAATATTATCTCTTTAACTTTTTTTAAATCTAAAGTTATAGTCTTATTAACTCCTTTTTTTTTTGTACTTCTTTGTGTTTTATTTCCAGTCTGGGACAGAAATAGCAGCTGAGTCTTCTTCCTTTTCAGGGAAATCCACCAGAGATCACCTCCAGCTAAGAAGTGTGTGATGACTGAACTCTAGGGGTGTAACGAGATCTCGTTGTACGAGATCTCGCGATATTAAACTCCCGCGATATCTCTCGTTGAGAGGTAACGTTGTCTCGCGAGTTGCTAATGCTAGCGCTAGCAGAGCCCCTAGCAAGTCAGCGTCACGGACAGCATGGCTTCGCCGGATGAAGTTGCTATAGAAGACGCCCCAACTACTGATGGAGGGTCCCGGTGCCGCAGACGCCTCTACATTGATGGAGGGTCCCGGCGCTGCCGACGCTGCCCCGAATGTAAAGACACACTTGTGTAAACACCGGTGTGACCGGCGTTGCCAGATAGAGTCCCACCCACCCAAAGCACTCTTTACCCGCAAAAGTCAGAAGGAAAATCGCGGTGAACCGCCCAATCTGGCAACACTGGTGAGTGACGGCTGCAGATTCAGTGCTGATGCGGATATTTATGTTCAATTTTTGGAAAGTCCTGCGTGAATATCTATTTTTTTAAACAAAGTTGAACGTTCTAAGGTCTAAGGAGATTCAATCAGTAAAATGAAGACATCAGTTGAGTTTGTAATACATGTTAAAACAGAATAAAAGCCTTTTTGCGGCATAAAACCGATCTTTGAAGTTTTCTTGAACTAATATTAAAATCTCGTCTCGTTCTCGCGAACTCTGTAATTTGTCTCGTCTCGTCTCGAGAGTTTTGTGTATCGTTACACCCCTACTGAACTCTGACCTTTTCCAGGGACAGGTGGGAGCAGGTCCAAGAAAAGGTTGTGAGTAATGAGGACAAATACAGCCACACTGCTGCTATATGTTGTTAGTGAGCAGTTTTCTCCACCACTGGAGATATTCACTGCAACTAGATCTGTGCTTTTAGCAGAAAATGTGGACAAGTTGGTCTTTTTGTCAAAAACTTAAAAACTTGATTAGTTAGATTGTAAACAGTCTGTTGCTGCTTATTGATCTGGTTCTGAATGTTATTGTATTTATTAAGATTTTTATTATTGTGTTAGTATAGTTTATTTATAGTAAAGAGTGCTGTTCATTTAAAATAGCATCCAAATGGGTCGCTTTATTTTTATACAAACTTATTGTTTACTTGACACATTTTTAAAATAAACGTTTTGTAAGTCTTCATTTTGTCTTTTTTATTTTTGTGTACCGAACCGAGCCCTCCTTGAAACTAAACCGAAATGTGATTTTAGTGTACCGTTGCACCCCTACTGATGCATGTTTACAACAAACGTCTTCTTTAACCGTAGCACTCATGTTGGAATTAATCATGAGGTCATGTGACAGTATGGCTGCAGGGTTCTTCTTTGTATTTTTGTTTTTAAACCGATCTCTCTGATCTTAAAATCCTCAGATCGTTCTGTATGGCGTGCAGCCTGCAGCCCGGGGACGGTCAAGGAGAAGTAGCAAGGATGATCACCACTCTGACTGAGTCCCTGATCCAGCCTGTGGAGACTGAAGAGCCAGATCCTGGAACTAATAACAAAACTGAACATGAGCCTCAGATGGAGGTGAACCAGGAGAAAACTGAACCAGAACCTCAGATGGAGGTGAACGAGGAGAAAACTGAACCAGAGCCTCAGATGGAGGTGAACGAGGAGAAAACTGAATCAGAGCCTCAGATGGAGGTGAATGAGGAGAAAACTGAATCAGAGCCTCAGATGGAGGTGAACAAGGAAAAAACTGAACCAGAGCTTCAGATGGAGGTGAACAAGGAAAAAACTGAACCAGAGCTTCAGATGGAGGTGAACGAGGAGAAAAGTGAACCAGAGCCTCATATGGAGGCGAAGGAGGAGAACAGTGACCAGGAGAGCACTGAAGAGCAACAGGAAGGGAACCAGGACCTCGCCAGCGGTCTGGCTGCTCTGCGTCAGGTGTTCAATGGCGAGAGCGACAACGAGTCGTTTTATGGTTTCCCAGACAGCTGATTCTTCGTCACCTCCTCCTCCTCCTCAGATCGATGTAAGCTGCTGCTCCTCATCAGTCTGACGCCATCTTGAACTGACTCTGATGCAGAGTATTTCTGTGGAGACACTGGTTAATATTCTTTGAGTTTGTCCGTCGTAAATTAATGATATTTTAATTTTTCTGACCAACAAACCCAAACTGTCCAAGCTGTTTCAACAGTTTTATATTTGTTGTTTTGAAATAAGATGTCGTTTCCCCAAATATTGGATTACTAAAATGGGATGAAACAACCGAAAGATCATGAGCATTGCCTGGTGTCCAAAATAGTAAACAAATATATAAATATACTTGAAACTCAGTCTTGTTTGGTTTGTTGTTAAACAAAAAAAAAACTTTCAACCCTGAAAAGCACTGAAAATTGTTTTAATTCAGTCATTCTGATCAACTAAACATCATTCCAACATCTTGCACACAATTAGTTTCCCTGTTTTGTTTTTCTCACTTCAAGATGGCCGCCTCATTAAATCACAACAAACAGAACTAACAGTCAGTTTTACAGATATTGTGCTATATTTGGTGTGGTAGTTGAAGAGGGTGATCCGCAGCAGTTTCCGGAATTAAGTCGGTTGCAGTCACTCGAGCAACTCTGCCAGATAGACAGAGATGCATCCACGGTGCCTCATTTACAACTTATTTGGAATTTGTGGCTGCAGTTGAGGTAATATTTGAGCTTTGAGATGTTAATCAGCTGCTCCTGGTTGCAAAAATCACATTGTTGTCACGGTCACGCATCATAACAAATGTCCAAAACTCGGAGCAGTTTGTGAAATGTGATGCAGTGCGGCGGGTGATATGCATTCATTCAAGGAATTTTAGTTTAATTATATTTTAACATTTTACCATTAAAACCATAAAAATGTGAGTGAGCTATTTAAAAAGCTGTGTTTTTTACGTTAAGTGATCCATCATCGTTCTGAATTAATTTCTGCTTTTGCACATCTTGTGGTTTTTAAAACGAGATCTTTTTAAACGACCTGTTCAAATAACTTGGATGGAACTCCGCAAACTATTTTACAAGTGTTTGTACTAAATAACAGTCGAGGCGCTGAAGGAAATCAATAAATAAAGAGTGATCATTCAGGGCAACAGGCTCAGTAGGAAGATAAAGCTTGAAGGTGGTGTGTTTTTACATCGTAGTTGTTAAAGTGGTGAACTTCACTGGGTGTTTTCGCTGTAGGTTGTAAATAAACTTGTTGATTTTCATACTGTTAAATGCATTTTGTGTTTTGTAGTAAAATAAAGAAAACAATTTTCACTCGTTGGCTTTTTTTGTTTGTTTTGTTTATGTGCAAAATATCCAAAAATTCAGCTCAATTTTAGCTTGACTG
>JBBPBX010009007.1:6088-36891 GCA_038048925.1 Garcialebias charrua | reverse complement strand
ACGTCAATTTTTGAACTCTGAACCCGACCACTAGAGCCATTATACTGGAGTATAATGGAAAACCAGGTGTACCATGCTGAGCTGGTACTAATGGAAAAGAAGCATATGAACTTATTTTAGCCTAGCGTTGTAGCACTAACAACTTTAACTGAGTGTAGTTTGTTTTGGTAACCACTGTTAATGAGAGATAATTTCTCCAACAATGCATTTCAATTATCTTTAAACGCAAATGACTGAATTTTTTTTACTCTGATCCTTTTTTTTTTTTACGTATTGTTTCAGGTCTACTAGGAGTGCATATGAACATCATAATGACCGGCTGCCAACCAGCCGTTAGCACAGATGCTAACAGCACATTGAAAATGCCACTTGAAAGCCAAAGGTGGGCATATGAACCATAGATATAATATACACTAGATAAGACATCCCCGCTGTTGGCCAATGGAGACCGACATCGTCAGACGGCAGCCATCTTGGCACAGACAGAACGCCCACTCTTAACATGAATGTGAATGGTGCATTTACTATTAAAATAACCATAACTTGCTTAATTTTCAACCGATTTTAAAACGGTTTGGTTTGTTATAAATGTGAGAGATGTTGTTATAATATGGTATACTTAAGATGGACGTTCACATGAAAATAACGTTATATAGACACTGTATTGCACTAGCAATATACACAATAAGATTATATTTACATCTATTTATAAATACATGTTTATTTCCAGCGAAATTAACTGACATATGTTACAATGCTAATAAATATTTAATACTATTTCATCATAAATAGCATTATTATTAGTGGTATGAAAATAATTTATGCCAATTTTTTCCCTACACATGCAAATATTATGTAATATTAAATACATTATTACACAAACCTTGGTCAATATGTGTAGTTTATTTTTTTTAGATACATTTTTTAGATATTTTTTATTATTTTTATTTTTTATTTTTTAGATATTTTTTTTAGGTCCTGTGTATGTCCTGTACAGTACATATTGCAGATCTGACAATAAAGTTGACTTTGACTTTGACTTTGACTTTGACATTAAAAGATTTAATAATCGGGAAATATAAATAAACAAACAAACAAACAAACAAACAAACAGAAATAAACATCTGATAGTGTGACAAGACTCTCAGTCCCTCGGTGCAACAGTAACTATTTAAACATTAAAACACTGAAACATATAATAATAAACATAAGCATAAAATAGTAAAACTGTAACACTGTCCTGAGTTTTTGCATAGTGGTAAATGAGTATGAAAATTTACACCAACTCTAAAACTAAAACACTAAACATTTAATGAACATAATACTGTCCTGAGTTTTTGCATACTAGTATAAAAAGTAAAAAAGTATAAAAGTACAGTATAACTATAAAATAAACTAAAGGTTCTAGCATTGACATTTGCAAAGTGGCAAAGCAGCATATGAGTTAATGTACACAGTATATGCATGAGGTAGTAGTTCATGTTGTTATAGAGTGGCATATGCAGTAAGGCACATTGGGCATCCTTAAATAAGGCTAGTCAAAGAATACTGTATGTGTATCAGCAGTGGTGTAGATATAAAAGTAGTGTAAATGTAAACAGTAGTAATAAATGTAAGCAGTAGTAATAAATGTAAATAGTATTAATAAATGTAAACATTGAATGTAAACAGTAGTATGTAAACAGAGAATGTAAACAGTAGTATGACTATAGGCAGTAATGTAATACAAACATTAGTGCAAATATGAGAAGTAGTGCAAACTGAATGAGCACATGACCGAGAGTTTAGTGAATAACCCGTTTGATGACACAGAGTCCAGTGTTAAAATCTTTGTGTTTTTGGAGCTAATGCCCTTTAAAAAGGACTGCCTTGGTGAGCTTCTGTCTCATGTTGCCACTCTGTAAACGCAAATTATTGATTTTTGCCAAGTGATGTAGCCTTAGCTTGAAAAACAATGAGACAACTAATGAGAGCAGCATATGGTGGTGACTGTCAATGCCATATTGTGTGTCACTGTTGTGCTTCCCAAGCAAAAACACATCCTCTGTACCTATCCTCTTCCGCACAATGGACCTCTAGTTGTTTGATGGGCTGTGATCGTATGCAATCTGCAGATGCCTGACGAATGACCCACTCTGCTGCCCTAACTACCCTCACTGTGCCTTCAGAAGGAATCATCAGCCCCCCTTTAGCCGTTTACGCATTGGCCGGCCCTCCCCGGCTCTCCCAGCTTCTAACCCGGGTTCGGCGTCTTCGCATTTACCTTTTCCGCCCGGGATCCACCCTTGTTCTGGAACCATCTTCACCGTGGTTCCATCGAGCCGAGCCCGACAGGGCTAGTTTCACGTCATGTACTGCTCACATTTGATTCGTTGTTTGCAGCAGGGGCGGGACTCATTCAAACAACCTCAGCGCGAGGGTTGAATTTCATTCAAATTTAACTACAGAAACGAGAAACCCCTAAAACAATTGTTAGCTGAATTAGTGTTTCTGAGTGAAATTTTTGTTAATAACTGATCACAAATCAGCTTATGTTACAACGTAAATAACACGAAGCGCACACCCATTTCCGCCTTTCAGCGCGACCTGAATGTCATTAAACAGCATTAAACAATAACTAATATTGTCTAACTGTTGCGCGCAGCCAGGGTTTTAAAATATAACGAATAATCTCTAACTTTTACGTGCAGCTAAAATGTCAAGAGGAGTGATTGCTATATGGGCAAGTTGGACACCTGAAAATTCAGTCCGTCCGGATAGCTCAACGAGTTAATGCATTGTCGTTTTGACCGGGAGAAGTGGGTTCGCTTCCCGCCTGGGACAAAGTTATTTTACTTTTTTTTTCTCTTTATTCACATTTTCTTTTAAATAAAAAGGAGTTTGTTAACCAAACAAACTCCTTTTTATTTAAAAGAAAATGTGAATAAAGAGAAAAAAAAAGTAAAATAACTTTGTCCCAGGCGGGAAGCGAACCCACTTCTCCCGGTCAAAACGACAATGCATTAACTCGTTGAGCTATCCGGACAGACTGAATTTTCAGGTGTCCAACTTGCCCATATAGCAATCACTCCTCTTGACATTTTAGCTGCACGTAAAAGTTAGAGATTATTCGTTATATTTTAAAACCCTGGCTGCGCGCAACAGTTAGACAATATTAGTTATTGTTTAATGCTGTTTAATGACATTCAGGTCGCGCTGAAAGGCGGAAATGGGTGTGCGCTTCGTGTTATTTACGTTGTAACATAAGCTGATTTGTGATCAGTTATTAACAAAAATTAAACGCAGAAACACTAATATATATATATCCAGCTAACAATTTTTTTTTTGCCGAGTCTCCTCTCTTAAAACACGAACACTCCACCCACGTGAAGAGAGCACCCCACCCACTTCCAGAGAACTGCCCACCCACTTCAAGGCGGCTTTGCGGCAAATGCGTAATGAACGCGGGTGGCCCAGAGCCACCCAGGGGAGCCCTGGGCCATTGAGGGCTGGCCAATGCGTAAACGGCTTTTGTTTCTCAGAGTCAGCAGGTGGTAGCTCTTGTCTTCACTGGCAGTTGCAGCGTCTGTCACCAGGCTGGCACGGCAGACATCACAGGACAACTTTCTCAATGCCCGTCGCACAACAAAACCTTGAAATAGAGTTAGACAAATGAACAATATTAATAATAAACATAGTAAGTAAAATTAAGGTTACATTTCCTTTTTAGGACTATCATCTCATTATTTGACCATCATTTCAGTTTTTGAATATTATATGCTGAATGTTAGCACTACAGGTAATAGGTCAAATCTAGTATAAGTCAACCTCTACCTGAAATGTACACAAGTGTGTTTTCCACAAGACCATCGAAGCGGCTGGGAAGGTAGCTGTGGTCATGTATAAGAGCAGGAATGTCAGCAAACGGTGATGGAAGATCTTCTTCTTCTACAGAGGACATATCTACAGCTGACAGGTTTGTTGATGTGTCAATGTGGTAGAACTGGTCAGCAGAGGACATTGGTTCAACTGGTAGGGACTCTGTCTCATCCTGTGCGGTCACATTGCCTTTTATGCTTGGTTTAACACCACACCGGGCCATCAGCTTTCTGAAAATGTTCTTGAACTGGCTGGCACTAGGGTTGTTATTCCATCCACCTTAAAATAGACACAAGATATATAACAGTATATTACATATAATGACAAGTATACACATATATCATACTTTTGGTGTGCTTGCATTTACTTTTGGTACAATAAAACAGCTATTAAAAATGGTGTCCAAAAGAAACACTGAATCATAATTTATATAAAGATACTTTTACAAGCCTTATACCATACCATTTTATTTATAGAGCACTTAAAACAACAAGGTCAACCAAAGTGCTGTAAATATATGTCATTATTATGTAAATATATATTATGTATAATATTATGTCAATAATATTATCTCACATTTTTGTGTGTAGCGTGACGTGTAATGTGCACTGATCCAAAATATAACTATCAGAGTCAGAGTCAGAGAGTCTTTATTGTCATTTGCACCGCATGTGGTACATGTGATGAAAACGAGATTATGTACACGGGGTCCCAGTTACATCCAACAACAAATGCAATAAAAAAACAGTAATGACATCTAGAATTAACTAAGAAAAACATCAACTAGTAATACACTAAGCCTAATATAGTGGAAATAAACAGCAGCACGAACATGAGTTTGTATGAGCAGATGGTCACAGATGAATTAATGATAATTAATGAATGATAATTATTCTAATTAAAAGATTTAATACTGTCACAGAGTCTTACAGGTGAAATGTGATCCCAAGGTTTCTTGTTTTGATGTTACGTCTATTGGAGCATCCATAGGCTGCACAAAAGTCAGGCATCTTGTCAAAGAGTATTTCTGTAAAACACAAAGCAGTACTGTAATTAGTTTTGAACATACCAAACCGCTTTAGTTCAGTTAAAAACAAAAAACAAAGAGCTCCTAGTGATCTAAGAATGCTAGGGAAATATTTGGAATACTAGCTATCCCTTAATCAAAGGCTCTTGTTAATAGTCTGCTAATAAATACAGTCATGATCAAGATAGTCATTTAGACAAAAGATTAGTTTGTTATAAAATAGTTATTGGTGTAATAAAAACAGAATTTAAATTCTAGATTCTCGATGAGTGTGACACCCAAAACACGAATAAAACCTTTTAAAAAAGACGAAACTGCTGTCTGATTACCAAAGAAATCATAGCCACGTTAATAACGTTTTTAAAAACATAAACCGTTTGTAAATCCGTCAAGATTACAGCGAGTTAAGCGTATTTTTGTTTGTATAAATCCCTCACCTCCATACGGTTTCCATAGCTGCAGCTAATGTTGCTGTCTGTGGCAAGATGGCTGCCGCTTGACGACGCCGGTGACTCCGCCTCAGCTTATCTAGTGTTTATTATATCTATGATATGAACGCCAGGGACCGCTAATGCGCTAATCCGCTTACAGCGGACCTAACGTTTTTGTCAGCGTAACAGCGGAGTGACTAACTTTTTATAATTCATAAGCGGATTTGTGCTATTTTTATTTAAAATGCAGTATCGCTAATAACTAATTATCTATCAGTAAAAACGAATAAACTTATTTAGAAGCTCTTATGCTGGCTCCGTAGCTGCTTGTTTTGCCTTTTTCCCCTCCCTCACCGTCTTGACATCTTCCGGGTCAGAGGTGAACTCGGGGGCTAATTCTGTGGCTAGCTGGTTGTGCTGGGTTTCTTGGATAAATCCGCAGAGAACCCCGCTGTTTCAAGCCAAATTAACGCGGCCGGAGGATTTTATTGTGTGTTTTGTGTCCACCACTCGACGGTGAGTCATTAGTTTTATGTATTTGGGTTACTTTTATGTATAAATGCGGTGGCGACACACCCGTGTATTTGAGATTTTAAAAGTGGTCTTAGGGATTAAAAGATCATTCTCTTTTTTGTTAATTTTGTGGCCGAATAGAATATATGTACGTAAAGTATTAAATAAATCCTTTGATTTTTGTAATTTCATCCTTTTAGGATCATTTTAGTTACTTTTCAGTTGGTAATGTAGTGCAAATATTGCATAACGCTGCCGGATACCAATTGTCGAATATAAATAGCGGATTAGATTAGCTTCCCCTTATTTTCATAAGACATTTGTGCTTTTGAAATTGTGGACCTAAAAAAATTAATAAGCGTTTTAGAAATTGTGGAACAAATTTTTTGATTAGCGTTGCCCACCACTGTTGAAAGCTAATGCTAATAAAGTACCAGAATTTATTGCGGGAAAATTAAAAATACATAAAACATTACAAAGGAATTACTTTCACAATGACATTTCTCAGTGATAAATATTGTCTATTAAAATATTGTACATTAAATGGTTACTGTTGCACCGAGGGACTGAGAAACGCAATTTCAATCCTGTGTATGTCCTGTACATATTGCAGTTCTGACAATAACGTTGACTTTGACTTTGACTTCTCATGTGGGCGGCCGTGGCGTAGTGGTAATGGCAGTCGTCCCCCGATCGGAAGGTTGGAGGTTCGAATCTCGCTTCCGCCCACCATGTGTCGTTGTATCCCTGGGCAAGACACTTAACCCCGAGTTGCTCCCGGTAGGTCTGGATGGTGCCTTGCAAGGCAGGCTACCACTACCGGTGTATGAATGTGTGAATGAATGGGTGGATGGCTGGTATTGTAAAGCGCTTTGGGGCTCCTCACAGGGGGCTGAAAAGCGTTATATAAATAAGCTCCATTTGACTTGTCAAAGTCCTTACTGAGTCATAATTTGATAACTTCAACATTTACAGCTTACAGCCATTTATTATTTTCCTGGTTTCCACAAAGGAAGGATAAAAAGATGTAAAAAACAATGGCCCTCATTCACGAACCGTTCGTACGCACAGATTTGTTCTTAAACTGTGCGTACGAGTGATTTAGGATCATTTGTGGCATTCAACAATGTTTTCGTATCCTACGATTTTTTTCAGATACGAACAAAATTTACGAGTGGTCCGGACCTGTCGTATATTTTAGGAGCGTCAGTCTGCTGTCATCCAGACGGAATTTCTCCACTAATAACTTCATATTTCGTTATTTAGAAAATATTTAGAGTTTAAAAAAGTCACGCACCACAATTGGTCTTGACAATAGGTTCTGTTTGAAGTCGAATTATATTTTTAAATGTAATAATGACTAACGGATTAAAGTATTTAAATTAAAATCAATTTGTTATCAATGCCGTTTTCTAACACTACAATATTAATATGAAGATCTCAAACTAAAACCAACTTAAATTATGAATTAATTTAAGTTTAATTTGTCTCGGTAACGCAGACTTCGGTAACGCAGACTTTAGGTTGACCTCCTCCTGTCACAGTCATAGCTGTCCAATAGCTCAATCAGTAAAGTGTTGCGTTGCAGTGCAGAACTTTATGGGACAACTTTTTTTTCTCTCCCTTTAATTCATTCCAGATTTAAAAAACACAAGAAAACTATTTATAATACAACAAGAAATGAAGCATAAAGTCTTTTTAATCTGGAATGAATAAATAATCTAAAGAAGGAAGGAAAAAAAATAGGCATACCTTGTGGGAATTGAACCCACGAAATCTCGATAATAGTGCAATGTTTTAACCAGTTAGCCACCAGTACACATGTATAGTTTGAGGTCCACATTTGTTATAAACAAACATTCTTTGGCATTAGTTGGTCATTTACTCCCATGAGTGACGCTGCTAATAAGGACAGATTTACTTTTCTCGATCAAGGAGAGCAGAACTTCAATCTCTGCACTGGTAGAGTTCTTCTTTTTTACTTTTCGCTGTCATTTTATGCACAAACACGTTTTGCCTCCGAGGCAACGCAACCCATTTACACACTTTTCCTCAGGATAGAAGACTTTGTTGAATCTGACGTGGCATGTTCGTACGAACGCTTCGTATGAACAAAAGTAGGAGACATTTAGGATAAAAATACGAACATTTTCGTGAATGAGGGCCAATAACTTTACTGCAACATGTTTCTACTACAGCAACTTGCCTGTTGCGGAGTCATGATGAGCTCAAATTATGTTTCTTCCATGGGCCTCTGCTCACTGATGGCCTGTTCATACCTGGACATGATATAGAGTTCTGACCTGGGGAGTCTTCATATCTGGGGGCAAAGACTACTGTATTCTTCCTTTTGAATCCAGCAGACCAGAAAATGCAGGAGCTAACCCCCTTGTTTCGTGTTTAGGCCAAAAAAGGAAAACGACATTGAACTTGGCAGAGCTGATCATGAACATACAACATGTTACAGCCACCTCTTATACATATGCTGGTGAAGATTCTCAGTCATCCAGGACATGATAAAATCAAAAAAGGCGTTCAATACAAGATCAACTGGACTTTATTTGTTACAGAAGACATTTCAACCTCTCTCCAGAGGGCTTTATCAATTCAATGCGCAGATTGTGTGCATGTAGAGTTATACCAGTCTTAAGGCTGAGTTAGAATTTCGCTTTGGTCCGCAGGCTGGAGCGCGCGCGCCGCGCGTGCACAGCAGCCGTGCGGCGAAATGCGTTTACAGTGTCGCCTCTGTGTTTATGGTTGACGCACGGCGGCGCATGGCAAAGTGCTGTTCTTTTACGGACCAGCAGGAGGCAGTACCCTCTAAAACAGACCTGGGCATTGTACGGCCCCAGGGCCACATGCGGCCCTTTAGTTGACTCTGACCGGCCCCCGTAAGGGGAGTTGCAACAAAAACATAGTTTCTAATTTTACCTCATTTGTGGACTGCATTGCTTTAATTTTGATGTTTTTTAAAATTCATGTACAAAATGATGCAATATGTAAATCAAGACATGCGCAATGTGCATGATTGAATTGTTGTCACAAGTCACAAGACGTTAGCCCTCAAAAATGTCCACTCATGCTTTTTATTTTGTTGATTAATCATAACTAATACTTTTACCAGTTTGTCTAAACAATGGTTTTTACTGCTTTTAATGAAGAAATTATGCAGTATTGAATTATGTCATTTGGCCCGGCCCCCCACAATGTTTTCTATTTCTCATGTGGCCCCATGGGAAAAATAATTGCCCACCTCTGCTCTAAAACCTGTGCATATGTTGCAAGAAAGGTGTAGAAGAAGAAATCTACCGTAGAAGAAGAACTGTTTGACGTCACACAACAAAAACAAATAGCTTTCTGCTCGCGTGCTGAACTGTTGTCTTTATTTGCGGTTTTAATGCATGGAGTCAGCGGAGGAGAAAGCGATCACGTGACTTTTGGCGAAAAAACAAAAGAAAAGTCCGACTCCAGATCAGGAATGAAGGATAATTTAATACATTTTGTGTCACAAAACATTCCTCCATGCGTCGCGACTCCGTCTCCACGACCACAGCGGCGCAAACAGCTGCAGGCTCCGGCGTGAAGAGGGTGAAGGCTGTCGGTGAGGACCTGTCAATCAAATCGTAGCGCCCACCGCGCGCGCGCAGGGCTTGCGGAGTTTCAAAAATTCAGAGGTGCACGGCACGCGCTAATCCCCTGCGCGGGGCCAACGCGCAGGGGCGGGGACTGTGAAATTGCGTCACTTTTGGAGCGCGCACCCTCGCGCGCTGCGCGACGCGTCAAGTATGAATCTAGCTTTAGGAGTCACGAACCAACATATGTAAATTGCAAGCTGGGGTAACACATACATGTAAATTGACAGATCACACCTTAACAGTAGGGGGTTCCCTTGAAGTCTCTGACAGAAGACACACAACTGTATGTAAATTGACAAATCACACCTCCCAACCCAGAGGGTTCTCAAAAAACTTTGCTAGTCTAATTCACAGACAAGACACCTCTGCTCCCATCCGGTGTAAAACGTTTGGGAATAAGTCCCAAAACTGAGTTATAAGTCTTGGAAAGTTGAAATCTCAGACCTCCTCCTTTGTTAAGAGAAGGTTTTTCTCTCTTAACATAAACAGTTTCCTTCACACTCCTCTCAAACCATCTGTGCTCTCTGTCCAAAATTTGCACATTCTGGTCATCAAAAGAGTGTCCCTTGTCCGTGGGGTGGAGGTGAACAGCTGAGTTTTGTCCAGAGGAGGTTGCTCTCCTGTGTTGGGACATTCTTCTGTGGATGGGCTGCTTAGTTTCTCCAATGTAGCGGTCTGGGCAGTACTCGCTGCACTGGACTCCGTACACTACACCACTCTGTTTGTGTGGGGGTTTTGATAAAGCCGTCTGGAGAGAGGTCGAAACGTCTTCTGTAACAAATAAAGTCCAGTTGATCTAATATTGAACGCCTTTTTTGACCTCTTATACATGTTTTCATTTGTACTTTGTATTGTTTTACCCCTTGTACTCTTGGACAATGTCATAATCTGACCTCTGACCCTAGCCCTAACAAACATTTATGCACCAAACAAACTTGAGAAAAGTGCACGATGCAGTGCATTGTTGACGTGCAAATTGAAGCCACAAGTTCAAGTTAAGATTTGCAGTTTTGAGTGGAATGCATTCAGTTTGACTCAGTTACATTCATTTTTTTGTGTTTTGTTAAACAAACCCTGCCAGTTTTGTTTAAACAAGGATCTGGTGTCAGTGGAAATAAACTTTTTTTTTTTTTCTGAGAAGAAATCTGAGCCAGCAAGAAACAGATACACCAAACAAATAACACTCGTTTAAAAATGCAGTCAGTAATTCTGAGAAATCTGCAGGAAGTTCCTGACAGAAGAAAAGATGAAGCCATTGAGGATAATAACAGTAAGTAGGAATGACAGGTCATCAAAGAAGACAAAAATTTTTTTGATGTATGGGGAAAAAAACTGTATAAAAATAAAATGAGAGTTTAAGTTTGCATAGCACAAATCTGTAAGTTTTATCTCTGCCTCATGTTCTCAGAAACTTGAGGAACCAGAAGTTAATTTACACTGAGCTCAAATGGCTCTGTTGGAACAAAATGGTGGTAAATGGGCTGCACTTATATTGCACCTTTCTATCCAACCAGGATGCTCAAGCACTTTACAACCCAATCTGTGCACACATTAACTCATGCACACATCCATACAGCATGCTACTGCATCTCTGCAAAGAGAATCTGAGGAAATCCTTCTGTACAGACTAATCTGTGCTTTAGATCACATTCATGCACCGATGAGACATCAGAGAAAGTGAGGGCGTCAGTGTCTTTCCCAGGGACGCTGTGATCTTTGTGAAACAACCAAGTGTAATTATGAGGAGAACTGGATGTCAAAATAAACTTGATCAGAAAGAGGGTTTGGGGGTTTCGATAGTTTAGATACTGTATTTCACTGTCGTTACAGCAATAGTTAACATGCTGATCTAACAAAATAAGATATTTAATATATCTTCCCCCCCCTCCTTTTAAAAAAAAAAATATTAGATAATGGTAAAACACAATGATGGCTACATTTCGGTAACGGCACCTTCTGACCAGTTGTAGCAGTTTTGCTTTCAGCTACTCTGTAAATATAAGAGAGAGAGTTAACAGACGGAGAAGTATATTCAACATAAGGTTTCAGCATTGTCCAACACACAGACTGCAAAAAGTCATTTTCTGACTAATTTCCTGCTTCCTTTTTTGTCAACGGTCCCACATCGTCCACCAACACTCTCTCAATATGTTCTGAGACAGCTGGAATGTGACACATCTCGGATGAGCCCCCAATAAATATGTTACGCTCCGCAGAGACAAAACATATTTAGTGGACACTAGACACAAAAGAAGGTTTAAATAAAAACTTTATTTTGTGAGTTTTAATCTTCTCCCGACTGCTGGCGATGTCTTCACAGGCAACTCCCTCCAGGTCTGGAGCGCCTTCTTCTTGCCCAGCGTCACAAAATAAAAACAAAACAAAGTATGAACTGAAAGGTAGACCCAGTGAGTTTGGTCAAATCAAAATAACGTTGCTCGGGCAGGGCCAACCCTCTACAGGGCCGTCGAAGCCTCCCCAAACGGCGATCTACCTGTCCAAAACTTCACTCTATACAAACAAAAGACAAAAACTGGACTATCAAACTCACTTGGCCATGAAAAGTTCTCAAAATAATGAAGCAGATTGGCAACTCACCCACAATAGCTGTTCCTTCATGGACAACCGCACAAACGCTGCTCCCAGGGTTCAAAAACACTCACACGAGCCACAGCGGCTCAGATCCTAATCTCTAGGCTGGACTAGAGCTTCCACGAGCACTCCAAATGCTCCAACACACACAACTCTAAATAAAACTAGAGTCCTCACGAGCGCGCACCTGCTCGTCCACAACTCCCCACAGGAGCTTAATTCACAATGGCTAGGGTGGGCGGAGAACACCCATGAACACACAAAACACAGCTCAGTAGCTTTCTTCGGTAAACTCAGTTTCCTTCAACAAACCTCTGCGCCCTGTAGACCTCAGCCTAATGCTTTTATAGGCATGATCCACAGGTTATCCAATAGCGCTGATTAATCAAGCCTGATTAAAATCAAGCTGGATAAAAAGGTGTGTTCATCATTGAGCGAGCAGACGGCAGCCAACATAAACAATAAAAGAATGGGGTTTAAATATTCAGCTCTGGTGCATAACAATGTAATTCTAAATATTTACACACAATACATTTTTTTATTTTGCTCAACAGCTTCAAATGGAAACCAGCAGGTGGACTGTAACGGTTGTTTCTGTGTCATAAGTAAAATTACTACATCTCCTACACCCATTAACCACTCCTGTTCAGTCCCTCTATGGTCAGCTGTGTGGCAGGAACCAAGCAGGCTGTAGCTGGCGCTGAAGCAATGAGGTCATGTTCAGCTTCTGAACATACTCGGCTCCTTTACGGTTTGTTGTCTGGAAGTGTGCTGCAGACTTTATCTCAGCTTGGCTGTTTTTCTGGAGATAGAAAATGTTTCTTTGATGTATTCTGGGACTGCTCAGGCCAAATGAAGAAAGCTCAGAGCAGCAGACATTTATCTCCTGGTTAAGTTGGTATTGCGTTTGGTGCAAGGTGTCTTTTGAGTTTTGATGCATTTTCACTCTGGACATGGCCACAAATGTTCACGCAGCTGCATGAGACCATATTATACCAAGACCTGACGGGCAGAAACAATGAACTTCAATCTAATTCACAGCTACCCAGCTCTAAAAACACATTTATCAATAAACCATTTTACCATATTTTTTGCTGTACAAATCCTTTTTTCATAAATTTGCAAGTCCTGTGACTTGTACACTGAAGTGACTAATATAAGTTTTCCCCCCCATATTCAGAACCCAATTTTTGTTT
The DNA here is from genome assembly GCA_038048925.1 of Garcialebias charrua. NCBI lineage: Eukaryota > Metazoa > Chordata > Actinopteri > Cyprinodontiformes > Rivulidae > Garcialebias > Garcialebias charrua. The sequence goes on along the minus strand of JBBPBX010009007.1, from coordinate 23,639 downwards.
GAGATCTGACGATTTAATTAATTCTGACATTGAAAATATCAAACACTACCATTTTCAGCCGCTAGAGGGCGCTAGACCTATATGGCAACCCAAGTGTCTCGTTAATAGGTAAAAGTGGTTATTAATGAGACACTTGGCTTGCCATACCAAGCCACCTTCGTCTAGCTCCGGAACTCCTGGAGCAAACGTCAAATCAGCTGCATTTCTCTGCACCGCCCAGGCGAAATACAGCTGATTTTATCAGTAAAGTGCATTAGTGTTGGTGTAAATTTTCATACGTTTATACTACTATGCAAAAACTCAGGACAGTGTTTCACTTTTACTATTTTATGCTTATGTTCATTAAATGTTTAGTGTTTTAGTGTTGGTGTAAATTTTCATACTTTTATACTACTATGCAAAAACTCAGGACAGTGTTACACTTTTACTATTTTATGCTTATGTTTATTAAATGTTTTAGTGTTTTAGTGTTTAAATGGTTACTGTTGCACCGAGGGACTGAGAGAAACGCAATTTCAATCCTGTGTATGTCCTGTACATATTGCAGTTCTGACAATAAAGTTGACTTTGACTTTTGACTTTGACTTTGATTTATTAAGGAAAAGTTCAACTGAGACACACCTTTGCTATACTGTAATTTCAAGCAAACAAGTTATTGTTTTTCGGTAGTTATCCTGTTAAATTTTGACAAAATGCACAGAGTCCTCCCTCTGCGTGTTCCCGCACCCGCGACTCGTCTTTGAAATGCAGCTGATTTGACCATCAAAAGTGCATTTATTAAGAAAAGTTAAACTGAGGCACACCTTTACTATAAATTTGAGCAAACAAATAATTGTTTTTAAATGTTAATCTTGTTAAAGTCCTCCCGTGCATGCTTCCACGGCTGCCATTTGGCAGGCAATCGATTTTTGGCAAAACACAGGCCCATGTTTCCAGGTAATCAGTGGTGACACATAATAGATGCAACTTAAACAGCGAAACGACGCATTTGTTTTTCTACTTTATTATACATATTTGGACTGATGCGACTTATACAGTAGTGGTGCAACCTGTATGGCAGGAAGTAAGGTACTTAATTACCATTTGCCGTCTGTAGTTCGCTATATCTTTGTGACCTCATAAAGATGCCCAGAAAGTCCGGCAGACTTGATGATTTTGTTGTTGTTTCACTCTTGTTCTCATTTTTGTCCGTGACAGACACATTTGGTGTTCTGCCACTCAAGAGGGTCTGTCCTGTTGCTGTTTGTTCTGTACGTGCACATTTAAACATAATCACGTAACCTGTTCACGTGGGGGCACATCCTCTCTTACTGCATCATCAATTTCCTGTGGTCTAATAAAAAGCAGCTGACATTACTGTACTTTATGGACTTGACAGCTGTTGTCTGTTTCCAGCAGGAGCTTAATGCAGAAAGTTAATCCTTGGTGATTCTTCCCTGAGCATTTCATGAAGAATCAGCAGTTGATGAACATCTGCGTTGCACCACGCCACTAAAATGCCAAACAGTAAAAGCTACACCCCAGCCCCACTTCCAGCTTCTTTGTAATCCAATTATTCATTCCAGCATGAAAATGGGAAATGATGAAATTAAGGGACAATTTATATGAATTGTCCCTTGTTCACTCAGTGTTTACGCTCTCCTGTGAGGGAAGGGAGGTTGTGGTCGCCATGGAAACTGCAGCACCGTAGAACATGCTGCTTTCTCAGATGGTTATTAAAGTTGGCAGCCAAAGTGTTTACTCCATACATTTTATTACAAATAAAATATCAGAAGCATAAAGTGCATCCCGGAATGGATTTTATTTTTTTGCTTGTCAAGCAGGTGACAATATTTGCTTTTTGGTGGCACTCCATGGGTTACAGTAGTTTTTAAACTCATAATACACCCAGAGTTATATTTAACTGCTGCGGCTGTCACTTTCATTAATAACAACATCAACTCTGAGCTGAAATTGCAGTTGAAAAGTTCAGTTTTATGGTTTTAAAAGGGATGTGCCAGTGCTGTAAAATTTGATCTGCATTATAATATCCAACAGAAGTTGCATACATTTGTGTTTTTATTGAACACCTTGCTGGTTTTATAGCTGGTAAAGCAATTTGTTACAATGTTTTGAGAGCGCTACACAAATAAAGTTTATTACATAATTTAGAAGGCAGATACAGCTGAGCCCTGAGGAAAATGTGCGGCTCCCTTGTTCTGGGCGATATGAGCAGCGGCCTTGAAACTACCTGTCGACACTGATCAGTCATGCGGCCGGTTTCTCTGAGATGGGACTTGCAGTTATTAGAGCGAGAGGCTATTAGATGGAGAAAGCTGTCGTCTGCTGCCTCCGTCAGTTCAGGTAAGCCTGGAGGAAAACTGGCCCCCAAAGCACATCAGCCCTCCCCATCACTCCAATTCCAAGTGCGAGTGTGATGTATTGACTCTCACCAGTGGGCTCCCTTTAAAAAAGGCATGGCCATTCAGCGGCACAGCTGTGTGAATTAGGACATCAAGTGAGTTCTAGATGCATCATTTTCAGACAATACTTTAAGGCATTGTGACAAAATGTGAGATTGAGTGGCTATACCAAAAATACTGTAAATAAAAAACTATTCCTGGTGTGGATTATTATGGACTTCATAAAAAAAAACTTTTGTTTGTTTTTAAACAAACGTTAATATCTTACTGCTCACGTTTTCAACTGAGCTTTTTTTCTAACTCACAAAGCACAGCAGTTACAATAATATTTGTCCATTTTTCATTTTACTTTTTCACTAGATGCTCATGTTGATGTGAAGACTGTAATCTGTTTATTGCCCTGTTGAACATATAACTTTACTTTGTGCATGAACAGGCCATGATGACTCAAAGGCTCAAAGAAGTGTGGGGCAGTACAACAAAGACGGTCTAAATTTAAATGTTCTTATACAATCTAAAGAGAAATTAACTAAAAGTAAAAAGAATTTGCAGTGCACTTGATTACAATGTTTTTCATAATGTTCTGTGCGGTTGCTTTTGAGACTAAAGCCTAATTTAATCTTTATTTATCCTTGCATTTATTAATTTTTAGCCTTCAAACTGTATAAATAGTAAATATACACTTGCTGTGTTTTTCCAACATGCAAGGCAAACTTGTCAAGGTATAATGACGTTGACATTGTTGTCATTGACGTTGTTGTTGTTGTTGTTGACGACTGTTTATTTAACCAGGCAAATCCCATTGTGATCACAGATCGCTTTTGCAAGGGAGGTCTGGGCCTGAAGGCAGCCGAACATGTTTTTTTTTTAATCTGTGGGAGGAAACTGGTGTAGGATTTATGTGGTCAGTTGACTGACTGTACCATATTCCAAATGAAGGTTGAGCAGATTTTATCTGACCCAAATTTTTAACGGGTTCACTCTTTTTTGGATTTAAACCGATTAAATGTGACCAGACAAGATGTAATCTCACGAGAAATGTCAACTTATGATGATTCACCAGGAGATGAACCTTTTATTGACAAAATCACAAAAGTACATCAAACATTTGTATCGAGATGAGCTCTGATTTAGATTTCATATAAACTACTGTAGACAAGATTCAAATAGAAACAACAGACAAGTTAAGGTTCTTATTTTAACTTTTCTGTAGGCAAGAAAGTTCATTCTTAATAGTCCAGGTATCAAATCCGCTCATTCTCAATCAGTTCATCTGGACAGTTTATTTTTGGTAGAAATGTTTCACCCTCACTGATTGAGAATGAGCGGATTTGATACCTGGACTATTGAGAATGAACTTTCTTGTCTTGAACCACTTTGGACATGTCTGCCTGCCTGGGANGTATATATATACAGTATATATATATATATATATATATATATACATACATATATACAGTATATATGGATGAATAAGGGAGACGGATCGTACAAACACAGAAACAGCAGGAATATTGAAACTCATCTGTTCCTAAAGTGGCCTCTCTCTTTATGTACCTTTGTGTGTACCTTTTTTGTTCTTTAGGTGGCCATGTTTTGCCCCTTCTGTGGTCAAAATCTGGGGACAGTTCAAGTGTTCTGCTTTTCATGTGGGAAAAATGTTCAATTCTTGGCACAAGGTGAAGACACTGGTAAGTAACAAAAGAAAACCCATCTACACTACTGTACATTCATATGGGCTGGAGGACGGTATTTTTATGAAACTTTTAATAACTGCACATTATATTTGTTGAATGTTTGCCCTTACTGTACATTATTTTATTCTTTATTCCGTTTTTACTTATTCAGAAAAAATGGATGGACCTCCAGAGACAGAGTGGCTTGTTGCTTCCGTTGACCTGGGAATCCTGTGTGGAAAACTACATCACACTGAAAAACATGGCAGACTTGTAAAGAACTGTGAGTCCAACTTTAATTGTATCAACCACAATGTTACAGTATCAAAACTTGAACATTAGAACATTTAGAACAGGGCTGTCAAACTCTTACAAAATGGGGTCTAAATTTGAAACAAATTTGAAAAAAAAAAAGTTTCAGAATCTAAATTGAGTCAAGTTAGATACCAAACATCTTTTCTTGGTCACAGGTTCCTCAACCAGAGTTTGATGTTCTCTGATGTGCTTTGGACATCATAATCTAATATTACTGACAAAACTCTGAACTACTTTACGTTTCATATATGATCTGGGTGGGGTACGATGTAAACAGGGACGTGCAGAGACCACTAAAGGGGCAGGTGCTCAAAAAAAAAAGGGGGCACATCTAACCGCATTTTAGGACAGAATATTAACAAAGTCACATAGCTTTCAGAGTTAAATAAACAATGATAAATTACAAAATTGTGAGATATACTATCAAAGCTTAGGAAAACCTCTACATAGAACATACAACTATCCATATGTAAAATATTTTATTAGTAATTTCTTTCTGCAGGTCTACTTTGTTATAGGAAAGTATTGCAATATTCAAACCTGCGATTTAGCAAGATATGTAAATCAGAGCTACACCACCAGATATATTTTGTCTTTACAGAATTACACTATAAAAAATATAAACAAGGGCACAATGCAACTTTTTAGTGTACTGTAATCTATAAAAGAAAGAGCTGCCTGGTTTGCTACACTTGCAGTGGAGATGAAGATGGTCCATTCAGAAAAGCAGAGCTGCATCAAACTTTAATGTGGAACTGCAGAAGAAAACTAAACAAAAGCAAAAATTGAATTGTTAATGCATATCACCATGAGAAAAGCCTACTGAGACTAACTGACCACCAAAATTTAGACCTATATCTCTATTTGTGTCTTAGTGTATTTGTAAGTACCTATATACATTTTCTTCAATCTTTCCTCTTCTTTTTTTCTTGTCAGTTTCTCTTTTTTCCTCATTGTCTCATCTTCTCTGTGTTGAGTGGAGGCCAATGTCTCTTATTTATTTCGGTCTCTTGCCTTTCTTTTTTCCCCCAAACAGAATCTAAGATCCAAAATCTTCTTTTCCATCATGGTGAACTGTTTAAAAACAAACTTCCAACTTTTAAGCATTTTTGCTATTTTTGTTCTCTTCTTATTTATTTATTTATTTTTATTCATTTTATTTTATTTATTCATTTCAGATTTAAAACACAAAGACAATTTACAAACACATGAAAGAAAAAAACAGATATAAAATGAAAGGTAGCAGAAGAAGAAAAAAAATCTTATCATATCTGCCCCTTATTAAAACAACTGTGTTGCAGCAGTTTTCTGTTGGTCATGTCTCGAAAAATGTCAATGACCTCAGTGAGGTCATTGACATTTTTTGCAATTATGTTGCTAATTATTTGCAAAACAAACTTCTTTGCGCATGCCAGAAATCTTTGCTTGCTATTCTAAGTTGTTTGTCATTCAGAGTTTTGCTTGCAATTCTCACATGTCGTGGGCAGAGCCTAAAATCGCAACAAAAGATTTCTGATGTGTACAAATAAAAGTTTATGCTTTGCAAATAACTTTTTAAGTTCACGAGAGAAAAATTAGCTATTTAATTTAAAAAAAAGTTTTTTAAACAAAAGTTTTTGCTTTAAAAAAATGAAATCATTACAATTCCAAAAGCTTTGATTACAATTTTATTTTACTTAACTGAGGTTAGTTTTTTTTTCATTGACTAATTGTGAAACAAATTTAACTCCATACTCTGCGAACCAGACCCTAAACTTACTTAATTTCCCCTTCATTTGTACGCTTTTATTGGACAGGAGCAACTTGATTGGTTATGACATTTATCTATTATGGTAGTTCAGGGTGAGTTATTTTTAATTCTAAATGAATATTCTTGTTGGACTTTTATTTAAGTGCCATTTTCCTTCGAGATATATATGCCTATATACCAACATCAACTACCTCATACATATACTGTGTACATTAACTTATATGCTGCTGTGCCTCTCTTTGCAAATGTCAACGCTAGAAACTTCAGTTTATTTTATAGATATACGTTTTATACTTTTTATACTACTATGCAAAAACTCAGGACAGTATTACACTTTTATTATTTCATTTATGCTTATGTTCATTGGGTGTTTGGTGTTTTAGGGGTGTTTGGTGTTTCAGTGTTGGTGTAAATTTTCATACTTTTATACTATTATGAAAAAACTCAGGACAGTGTTACACTTTTTTACTATTTTATGCTTATGTTTATTAAATGTTTTAGTGTTTAGTGTTTAGATGGTTACTGTTGCACCGAGGGACTGAGAGAAACGCAATTTCGGTCCTGTGTATGTCCTGTACATATTGCAGTTCTGACAATAAAGTTGACTTTGACTTTGACTTTGAGATACATTTACCTAACGCTAGAATAAATGCAATGTACATTAGGCAGCAAAGGAAGTTAGAAGATCGGACATATATCCATTATGGAGAGATGATAGGTTTTGGATGGGCGATGTGCTCCTTATTGCATAAGCCAGGGGTGTCAAAGTCAAATACATGGAGGGCCAAAAAAACTAATTTGCTACAAGCGAAGGGCCGGACTGGTTCAGTGTTTATTTTAAGGGGGTGATATAAGATTTTTTCTTCTTCTTCTTTTTGCACTCTTTTCATTCAATGTTTTCTTTTTTATTAATTTGTTTTATTTTGTCTCTTTTAAATGAATGATTAAATGGATTAAATAAAATATTAAATAGCTTTACATCTGTTAAGTTCTTGCATAAACCAACACAGACAGACATGTTCCTGCTTTTAGTATTTTACATTGTTTTATAATGTAAATGTTTATGTTTCGTTTTTTTAACATAGTTTTCTTGTGATTTTTAATTAATATGCTTTTTTATGATTGTTTACTGTTGGCTGCAAGTATCAAGCTGCGAAATCCTTCATTTTCTACAGCTGATAGCTGTTGTTCATTAATTATGATGAAGTTTAGCAACTTCTCGGTGAACATTTGAGCTCCGTGGCTTCAGCCGCGGTGTGTTTTTATTGTTCAATCCGGGGCGGGCGCTCTGATTTCGGTCAGCCGCTCTCTGCCTGTCCGTCCTACGAGACGGTCAGACAGTGGGTCGGACTGGATGCAGCTGGCCGCGGTCGGTCTCCCTGTTTCGGTTCAGCGAGAGTGGCGTCCCGCTGAAGCCCCGGAGCTCGAATGTCCAACATAAAACTAACTTGACCGCAGCTTAATGTGGCGCTATGGCTCTGCAGACATTGCACGTTGCTGTCTGTGGTGTTTAGTGTAAAATACTTCCACACAGCGGACATGTTACTATGAAAAGTTGGCTAGCTGTTAGCTAAAGTGCTACTCACTCAGTCCACACGCTGTAGCTGGCTGCAAACTGAAAGGGATTTGCTGAATAGTAGTAGTAGGGGTGGGGCCATGCCCCTCCAACGGCAATGCCCCCAAGGGGGCCAGCTCCCCCACTGACCCTAATGTGAATGTGAGGCAGGTCTTATTACTCTGGGTTCATGAGACACGACTCCAGATTGGATTGGCCCCACCCCTACTACTACTGTTGCATTGTGGGGAATGTAGTGTTGGTACGTGACCGGAGGGCTTATTATGTTGTTTTTCTTGCAAAATACAAAAATAATAATAATAAAATAAAATAAATAATTTTAGTACGTTATTATGTGTCAGAGGAAGGCTTAGGAATAGGAAATTTAAAAAAAAAAAAAAAAAAAAAAATTTTTTTTGACCAAAAGGGCACTTGGGGGCAAGGAGCAAAAGGGGCAGGTGCTCAAGCCCCCATAGCCCCCCCCCTCTGCACGTCCCTGGATGTAAACGAGGGCCATATTTCGCCCTCGGGACTTGAGTTTGACACAAATTATGTTCTCAGTTACTTTTTTGAGAGAGACGTTTCGCTCTCCATCCGAAGGCATCAGTCTGAGAATAACATACAAACCCACATACTGTATTGTGAAAACCGAGGCAGTTTTTAAACAGTATGTACTGTACATACAGTTCTTATGACATTACATATAAAAAGAATTATGCCCAACACTTTGAACAACATACTTTTACATTTTAAAAATATTAAAACACATTTTTCCTATAAATATATACTGTAATATATATGTGGTGTATGACTATATATATATTTATATATATATATTATATACACATACACTGTACATATATATATATACATATACACACACGCACTGTACCAGTATGTGTGTATATGTACAATGTATGTGTGTATATATACACATACACTGTATACAGTATATATATTTATACACACTTACACTGTGTATGTGTATACTGTATATACGGTACATATATATACAGTGTATGTATATATATATATATATACATATATACACTATGTGTATGTATACACACACATATATACTGTATACATACATAGATGTATATATACAGTATATATACATATATATGTTTGTGGATGGATTGATAAAGGGAGACAGATGATACAAATACAGCTGGAACATGTAAACTCACCTGTTCCACAATTGGCCTGTCTTTGTGTTTGTGTGAACCAAATTGTTTTGATTACATGTCACTTTGCTGCCGTAGCACCTGGATTTCCACATTGTTGGACAGTAAAATAATTTCTACTTTATTGTATTTCGTTTTCCAGGGTCTGGGCTGAACACCCCCTCAGAAGAGGATCTGATTAGCCTTAATGAAGACTACAGCTACGCAGGAATTTTGGATTCCTTGGCAACAACTCACAATTTTAAAATGAGCCTTCACTCTGTAACGAGAAATTTAAAAGAAAACAACAGTCACTCTCCAGACAAAAAATAATAATAATTACTCGCCTCTTCATTTGGTGAAGGAATTTGTGAATGATGTGAATAATTCTGTTAAAACTTTTTGAAAGTTTGTCTTCAGTAATCTGCATATATGCATGTTTTACATTTAAATTGAATATTTTTGTACAGTTTACACATCTAATGCAGTACGTGGAGGAGGAGAGGAAATGCTCAAATTAAAGCTTCTATTGTGTAAGAAAATAAACAAAGTTTGTGGCTGCTTCTTGCAAACATTAATTTAAAATTTTTATTGAACACTGTACATGGAGCAATGTTTGTGAAGAAACTACACACACACACACACACACACACACAAACACACACACACAAACACGAGGGCACTTCTTAATTGACAGCTTCTGGATTTCTATTTCTAGAGACAAAACTTGTCTCTGCAACTCTTGAATTCTCCATGCGGCATCATCCATTTGACCTAAGAGAAAACACAAACGTGAAAACACAAAAAATACAATTTAATATTTAAAATGCTATTCTAAACAACAGTGTTGTAAGATGTCAGAGATTAGCTTTTAATTTAATATTTAAAATGCTATTCTAAACAACAGTGTTGTAAGATGTCAGAGATTAGCTTTTAATTTAATATTTAAAATGCTATTCTAAACAACAGTGTTGTAAGATGTCAGAGACTTGAATAGATAAACATTTACAGCACTGACACAGCAGCAGTGTACAGTTTAGCTACCTGTGGCTGCTAGCTAGATCAGAGGCTGTTTTTAAACAGTTACAGAATAGTAAATTGATAATGATGATTAACGTTATCATAGCCAACTAACACGTAAATACAGAAAGTAAACAAAGCATTACATCACTGACAGGCAGCGTTAGCTACTGTGGCTAAAGTTGCAGCAATGATGGATAACATTACCACAACTAACAAACACGTAAATACAGAGTTTATTAACCTTACCTTAAGCTATATCTTGTAATTTAACCTCTATAAATAAAGGTTGAATGAATGAAATTCCGTGAAGTTTTCAGATCTCGAGGGAGAATCGACCCAGAAGAAGAAGTACAGATACACTGCGTCAATACCTCTTTTTTGTTCGACTGCCCCTAGTGGTCTGGAGCACTTCCGTTGTATCTTTTTCTGTTTGCAGACGTCTTTTTAAATTTGCTGCTGTTTTTTTAAATTTGCAGCCGTGTTTAAAATTTGCAGCTGTTTTTTTAAATTTGAAGCTGTTTTTTTAAATTTGCTGCTGTTTTTTAAAGTTTGCAGCTGTTTTTTTAAGTTTGCAACCGTGTTTAATTTTTTGTAGCGCTTATCTGTTCTTGCAGCGCGTTTGCACCCCTCGGCCACCGTAGATTTGACCATCAAAGTGCATTTATTAAGAAAAGTTAAACTGAGGCACACCTTTACTATAAATTTGAGCAAACAAATAATTGTTTTTAAATGTTAATCTTGTTAAAGTCCTCCCGTGCATGCTTCCACGGCTGCCATTTGGCAGGCAATCGATTTTTGGCAAAACACTGGCCCATGTTTCCAGGTAATCAGGGGTGACACATAATAGATGCAACTTAAACAGCGAAACGACGCATTTGTTTTTCTACTTTATTATACATATTTGGACTGATGCGACTTATAGTGGTGCAACCTGTATGGCAGGAAGTAAGGTACTTAATTACCATTTGCCGTCTGTAGTTNTCCCTGGAGGGCGATCCTTTACCAGGCTTCCCTCCTCTTTCTCTCGGAGCTGCGTTCAGGGACCACATCATGAATGAACGACCTGGAAATCTCAGTTTTTCAATTGACCGATGTGCGGAAGTGGAGCTGAGAGCCGGGATCATCATGTTTCCCAAGGTTCATTCAGTAAAAGGAGAGAGGGAGAAAAAAGAGTTGCACATAAGGGGAGAGGGAGGATAGAGGTATGACTCCACCCAGCCAGTGCTTCCTCCACCCCCACACTTGGGACTCTGCTAACGTGACATCATGTCTCTGTCACAAAGCAGACTACATTGTTGTGAAGGACTGGCTCAAACTTTTTCTTTCCCTCTGTCCCTCCCTTTATCCCTCTTCTCTCTTCCTCTCCCTCATGCTCCCACCTCCCATTCCCCTTGTTCTCCATCTCTTTTTGTTTTGTTTCCATGAACAACAAAGGGACGCCAGAGTGGAGACAGGAGACATCCTTCCTCTCTCTGTCAGCACCTCCTCCCACCCAGTTCTCTGTTTGAATAGACGACGCATCAAACCTGCAAACAAGCATGGGACCGATCCACGGCTGCGCCCACGCTTTGCAAAGCCCTTTAATTTCCTTGTCTTGTGCACGAAAAAAGACAATTACTTACAAACACGCATACACATTTGTAACAGCAGTTTCAGCAGCAGATAGCTGGGAACTTCATGAACTCATGATGTCAGCACCCAGAAGATGCTTTAAGTTGTATCTGTATAACAGGACAGCTTATTTTATAATGTTTGGTTTTTATTAGATTTCAGGAGGTCGGGAGGTGGAAGGAATATGTCTTGAACCTTCTCAATCCCACCAGGAAACTGAGTTATGCTACGTTCACACGAAAAGTGTTTTGAGCTGCAGGAGTCAATGGAGGACGCGCCTCTAGGGGTCGTGCGTCGCGTCACGTCCGTTTTGAGCGGCGCCGAAGGGGCGGCAGAGCGTTTTACGTGCATGCGGTGTCCGCGGGAGCTGCCGCCACTCGAGTTGAGAAATCTGAACTTTCGCCGCTCAACGTGTCTTGACAACCAATCGGAGAGTCAGCTATGTGACACGGTAACAAGGGGACGGATGTTGCGCAAGTGTGACGTATTGTTTGTGAGACACAGAAACAACCTGCAAATTCGTGTTCGTGTAAATGGTGAAACTCACCTAAGTCCGAACGCCTCTGAATTGTTTCGTGAACCCAGACACATTGCACGTCGGTAAATTGAACCTACTAAAAGAAGGTGAAGCAGAACAAAATGTGAAAAGAGCAGTAAAAGGTTGTGAACACATCTATAGATCTGAAGGATAGAAAATGAGCTCAGTTCATTTTCTATGAGAAACAAAAATGTCAGAAAAGGCTAAATGTTTCAAACAGCTAAAGTTGCATCACTACCAAAAGTGATTGGTACAGAGCACATTCTTTTCTTTTTGTGGACTTCACATCTGCTTCAACACCATGATCCCCCAAACTCTGATAGACAAACTATCTACACTTGGACTAAGCCCCTCTATTTGTAACTGGGTACTAGACTTCTTAACAGACAGACCACAGTCCGTGAAGATCCACAACTTCTCCTCCTCCACCATAACCCTCAGCACTGGCTCTCCTCAGGGATGTGTGCTGAGCCCCCTTCTGTTCACTCTGCTCACATATGATTGTACAGCCACACTTCCAGGCTGTCATATTGTTAAGTTTGCAGATGATACAGCGGTGGTGGGATGCATTACAAACAATGATGAGTCCAGCTACAGACAGGAGGTGGAACACCTGGAGAGCTGGTGCAAAGAGAATAATCTTCACATGAATGTGAAGAAGACAAAGGAGATGATTGTGGACTTCAGAAGGAACAAACACACCCATGCCCCACTGAAAATAGGTGGGTCTGCAGTGGAAGTGGTCTCCAGCTACAAATACTTGGGTGTACACATGAATGATAACCTCAGCTGGAGCAACAACACCACCAGCCTGATCAAGAAAGGTCATCAGAGACTCTACTTCCTCAGACGGCTGAGACGAGCTGGTCTGAGCAGCCCAGTCCTCACCTCCTTCTACAGGTGTGCAGTGGAGAGCATCCTGTGCTCCAGCATCAATGTGTGGCATGGAGGCTGCACAGTTGCAGAGAGGAAAGCTCTACAGAGAGTGGTGAAGGCTGCACAGAAGTCTGTTGGAGTCAGTCTCCCCACCATCACAGACATTTACACCTCCAGATGCAGGAAAAGAGCCACCTGCATCATGAAAGACCTCACTCACCCAGCACACTCACTCTTTGCCCCACTCCCCTCAGGACGGAGGTTGAGGAGCATCAAGTGTAGAACCACTAGACTGAGGAACAGCTTCTACCCTGAGGCTGTTAGACTCATGAATAAATAAAAATAAAATAAAAAATAAACACTGCAAAATATCACATCATACTGATGCTGATCTGTTTTCTTGTTGCTGTCTGTGTTCATCTGTGTTCATCTGTGTTCATCTGTGACCATCTGCTCATACAAACTCATGTTCGTGCTGCTGTTTATTCCCACTATATTAGGCTTAGTGTATTACTAGTTGATGTTTTTCTTAGTTAGTTCTAGATGTTATTACTGTTTTTCTCTTTCATTTGTTGTTGGATGTAACTGGGACCTCGTGTACATAATCTCGTTTTCATCACATGTACCACATGCGGTGCAAATGACAATAAAGACTCTCTGACTCTGACTCTGACTCTAAATACATTAAGCCAATTGTCTCCAGTTCATCCGCCATTTTGAGAACAGACAACAACAAAACATCAGACCAGAAAAAGAATCAAGACGCTCCTCCCACACCCCGCCGCCACCACCGCTGCTGCTTCTCGTTCCGGTCTGAACACCAGTGCGTCCACCTTGAGGCGTTTCGCGCTTTTTGGCCGCTCAAAGCGCGTTCGGTGTGAACGTAGCATTAGGGGACTTCAGGGTTGGTCTGTCCATAACCATGGCTGAGGTCACCGAGGTGGTTAAAAAGCTCTGCGGCAGCAGGACTCTGGGGGGGAGGAGATTCACCCTGATTTCCTTCAAGCTCTGGATGATGTGGGGCTGTCTTGGTCGACATGTCTCTGCAACATCACGTGGACATCTGGGGCAGTGCCACTGGATTGGCAGACTGGGGTGGTGGTTCTCCTCTCCAAAAATGGGGACCAGAGGTTGTGCTCCAATTACAGGAACATCGCTCTCTTTAGCCTCCCTGGTAAGATCTTTTCAGGGTTCTGGAGAAGTGAGTCCCATCGTTGGTTGAACCTCAGATCCATGAGGAACAATGCAGACTTCGTCCTGGTCGTGGAACACTGGATCAGCTCTCTACCCTCACTAGCGTCCTCGAGGGGTCATGGGAGTTTGCCCATCCAGTCTACATGTGCTTTGTGGACTTGGGGAAGACATTTGACCGTGTTCCTCAGGACATGAGATGTGGTTTCTGCTATGTTTGATCTCCTTTCATAATCATGCTACTGATGACTTTTGGTAGTGATGCAACTTTAGCTGTTTGAAACATTTAGCCTTTTCTGACATTTTTGTTTCTCATAGAAAATGAACTGAGCTCATTTTCTATCCTTCAGATCTTTAGATGTGTTCACAACCTTTTACTGCTCTTTTCACATTTTGTTCTGCTTCACCTTCTTTTAGCTTCCTTCTGCAAATTTAACCTTTTTCAGATACTTTCAGCTGTTTTTCAGTTGTTTTGTGATTCTTTCTGCTGCTTTCTACTAACTACATCATTTTTGTGCTTCTTCTAACTACTTTCTGATAATTCCACTTGTTATGCTCCTTTCAGTTGATTTCTATGTTTCTTCTGTTTCTTCTAATTCATTTACTATTTAGCAGGTTTTTAAAAATAATTTTAGTTTTTCAGCTAATTCCACATTTTTTTGCACTCATTTCAATTCAATTCAGTTTATTTATAAAGCGCCAAATCACAACAAAGTTGTCTCAGGGCATTTTACAGGAACCAGGGTTCAATACAAAAACAACTGGAGTTTATCAAAGTCAAAGTCAACTTTATTGTCAGAACTGCAATATGTACAGGACATACACAGGATTGTAATTGCTTTTCTCTCAGTCCCTCGGTGCAACAGTAACCATTTAAACACTAAAACACTAAAACATTTAATAAACATAAGCATAAAATAGTAAAAGTGTAACACTGTCCTGAGTTTTTGCATAGTAGTATAAAAAAAGTATAAAAAGTATATCTATAAAATAAACTGAAGGTTCTAGCATTGACATTTGCAAAGAGTGGCAAAGCAGCATATGAGTTAATGTACACAGTATATGTATGAGGTAGTTGATGTTGGTATAGAGGCAAAGTGGCATATGCAGTGAGGCACATTGGGCATCCTTAAATAAGGCTGGTCAGAGAATACTGTATATGTATCAGCAGTAGTGTAGATATAAAAGTAGTGTAAATGTAAACAGTAGTAATAAATGTAAACAGTATTAATAAATGTAAACAGTGAATGTAAACAGTAGTATGACTATAGGCAGTAATGTAATACAAACATTAGTGCAAATATGAGAAGTAGTGCAAACTGAATGAGCACATGACCGAGAGTTTAGTGAATAACCCGTTTGATGACACAGGGTCCAGTGTTAAAATCTTTGTGTTGTGTGGTAATGTGTGAGAAAGTTTTTTGTGTTAAGGCAGTTCAAATGGGAGGGGAGGCAGAGCAGGCAGAGTGTTTAGCATCCTGACTGCCTGATGAACAGAGCTGTCTCTCAGTCTGCTGGTTCGAGCCTGGAGACTCCTCAGTCTCCTCCCTGATGGCAGCAGTCTGAAGCAGCTGTGTAGTGGGTGTGTGGGATCACCTGCCATGCAGTGGGCTTTCCGAGTGAGGCGGTTATTTGTTACAGAAAACGTTTCACGCTCTATCCAAAGGGCTTTTTCAATTCAAGGAGCAGGCTGTGTGACAGTGAAGTTATAAACAGGCTGACATGCCACACACCAACCTATGTAAATTGGAAGCTGCGATAATGCCCACACATACCGGAAATAACATACCCATCCTATGTAAATTGACGAATTAACACATCACACCTTAACAGTAGGGGGTTTGTTAAGGTCTTTGCTACTCTAATTCACAAATAATTAACAAAGAACAATGGCCCTCATGCACGTGTTTGTATTTTTATCCTAAATTTCTCCTACTTTTGTTCGTACGAACATGCCACGTCAGATTCAACAAACTCTCCTATCCACAGGAGAAGTGTGTAAACGAGCTGCGTAAATTTAATGAATCCCACCTGTTCCATTAATAATAATAATAATAATAATAATAATAATAATAATAATAATAATAATAATAATAATAATAATAATAATAATAATAATAATAATGAATTCAATTTATAACGCGCTTTTCATTAGTGAAAATCTCAAAGCGCTACACACATTGAATGCTACACACATTCATACACCGGTAGCGGCAGACTACCATGCAAGGTGCTTTCCAGTCCTACCGGACCATTCACCTGCGCGTGCTCGCGGAGAGGTCATTTACATAATTCCCACCCCTCAAAACACCATATAAGGCCACGTTTCCTGCCTTTTGACAGCAGGAAGTGTCCATTCATTCAAAATCAAGAAGTAAAAAGAAGAACTTCACGCGTTCGGAGATTGAAGTTCTGCTCTCAGTCGCGCTGTGGCGCACCGCTACCCCCCCCCCCCGCAAGTGTCGGATGGTCAAATATTTTTAATTTTAGTGTAAACAACTGTGTTACATTATAGTTTCACTTATTCAGAAGAGCGCACCGCTACCCCCCACCCCCCCGCAAGTGTCGGATGTGTTTTTGAACAGAAGCATTTTAAAATGTCTCGAAACTACAGTTAACTTCATATTAATATTGTAGTGCATATGTTGTGTCTCCCGTGGGTCGTACAGTATCAGAAATCAAGAATAAATGGTTTGATCTGAAAATGGCTTCAAAGAAACGTCTCGCCGCAGCACGGACAGGAGGTGGTCAAGGAATAGTCTGCGTTATGGATGGACAATAAATGCCATGCTGCGCGCGTGCCAACATGTTTTGCAGCACAAATGAGTCATGCGCGCTCCTCCTGGTCATCGCGCAACCACATTCTGCAGGTTATATTTCGAATCAGATATAATAATCTATTGCTCCGATGGTGTTTGGCACAGCAGTCCAGCAATAGCATGAAAATCAGTCTTAATTCGTACTTGTTCTGCGGCGGTGTATGGGAATTTTATGTACCTGGGTGTTAATATGAGGAGGGCTTTGATGACCAAGGGGAGCGCACGACTCACTGAAGCCTGCGCGACACACCAGACAAATTAAACTTAAAATTATAATTCTAATTCAAACAGAATAACCTATTGTCAAGAATAATTATGGTGCGTGATTTTTTTAAACCCAAAATATTTTCTAAATAACGAAATATGAAGTTATTCGTGGAGAAGATCCGTCTGGATGACAGCAGACTGACGCTCCTAAAATATACGACAGGTCCGGACCACTCGTAAATTTTGTTCGTATCTGAAAAAAATCGTAGGATACGAAAACATTGTTGAATGCCGCAAATGATCCTAAATCACTCGTACGCACAGTTTAAGAACAAATCTGTGCGTACGAACGGTTCGTGCATGAGGGCCAATGTATTGTAATTGTCTTCCATATATTATAAATTGAATTCATTATATATATA
>JBBPBX010009006.1:0-14464 GCA_038048925.1 Garcialebias charrua | reverse complement strand
ATATATATATATATATATATATATATACAGGGAACCCTCGAGTTACGTCAGGGTTCCGGACCTAAGGATGAGACTTAGGTCGATTTTGCCGTAACTCGCGGACCAAAAACACGTGCCGATCGTAGGTCCGCATTTCTGACGTAGGTCGCGGCTATACCGCTAACGGAGCGCCGCACACACATTTAACGGCATGAGACTGAACAAGCGGACATACTGGGCCATAAACATGCACAGAACTTTATTTACAAACACTTAGCTAACACATTACACCACACATTCATCCATAAACACACAAAACCTGAACAGCATGTACAGGTACTGTACAGCAATGTTAGACAGTGCTATTCAGCACAGCACATCTGTACTGTAATTTAAAAAATCTACTGACATGTATGAAAACAAAGTGCCTTAGTGTACAGTCCAGTTCTGAAACTTTTAAAAGGTACAGTAATGTATTTTTCAGCACAGAGAAAGCATACAAAATACAAATATCTTCCTAAACAGTTCTCAGCCATAATCTGCAAATGATGTCAACCATGAACCATGAACACTTCTGAAACAGCAGCAGCTGTTAACATCAAACTGTAGCAAATCAACAGCAACTCACATCCATCCATCCATCCAGCCAGCCAGCCATCAGCAAAATGATTTTAACCATGAACCATGAACACTTCTCAAAGAGCAACAGCTGTTAACATCAAACAGCAGCAAACCAGCAGCAACTCACATCCATCCATCTATCCATCCATCCATCCATCAGCAAAATGATGTCAACCATGAACCATGAACACTTCTCAAAGAACAGCAGCTGTTAATAAACAGTAGCAAATCAACAGCAACTCACATCCATCCATCCATCCATCCATCCATCAGCAAAATGATGTCAACCATGAACACTTCTCAAAGAGCAGCAGCTGTTAACATCAAACAGCAGCAAATCAGCAGCAATTCACATCCATCCATCCATCCATCCATCAGCAAAATGATGTCAACCATGAACCATGAACACTTCTTAAAGAGCAGCAGCTGTTAACATCAAACAGCAGCAAATCAGCAGCAACTCACATCCATCCATCCATCCATCCATCAGCATAATGATGTCAACCATGAACCATGAACACTTCTCAAAGAGCAGCAGCTGTTAACAATAATAATTTTTATGCAAAGTTTTGTTCCGTTTTTGACAAATGTTTTCCTCTGATTTCTAAAGGTAAAGGAAGTTCTGTAAAATTTAACAAACCATGGTTTACTCCAGAACTTAAGAAATCTGCATTAAAGAAAAACAAGTTATATAAAAGATATTTACAAAACCCAAGTCCTTTAAATTTAGCAACATACAAAAATCATAGGAATAATTATAATCACCTCATTAGAAATACTAAACGAAATTACTATAGCGATCAATTTACTCAATCATCAAATAATTCAAAAACTACATGGGATATTTTAAAAGTACTACTCAATAAGAAAAATGCCTCTACCCCATCCCAGGCTACATTTCAGAATGGCACTTCAATCATAACAGATCCAACAGAAATTGCAAATAAATTTAATCATTATTTTATAAATGTGGGACCACACCTTGCAAAGAATATTGATAATGTTTCTGGTTCTCCTTCTGATTTCATAAATGAAAATTATCCCTCTTTAAATACGTTTGATCCAATAAAACCTTTAGAAATACTTGACATCATTAAGAATCTTAAAAACTCTTCTGCTGGCCATGATGAAATTACAGCCTATGTTATCAAAAAAGTTGCACCTATAATTGTTGCTCCGTTAACATTTATTTTTTCCCTGTCACTTGAATCTGGTATTATCCCACAAGATCTAAAACTTGCCAAGGTCATCCCACTGTTTAAAGCTGATGACCCATCTGTATTTTCAAATTATCGCCCCATATCAGTTCTCCCGTGCTTTTCTAAGATACTTGAGAGATTGGTGTACTCTAGAATCTTGAGGCATCTTGATGCCAACAATATTTTGTATGAGCATCAGTATGGCTTTAGAAGGAATCATTCTACATATATGGCTCTCTTGCATCTTAGAGAAAAGATTTCAACTGCTTTTGAGAAAAATGAATATGCTCTAGGAATTTTCTTGGACTTATCAAAAGCTTTTGACACTGTGGATTATGAAATCTTGTTATCAAAAATGTCTTGTTATGGTTTTAAAAATAAGGTTCTGAAATGGGTTGAAAATTATTTACACAACAGAGAGCAAATTGTAATTTTTAATGGTAAATTGTCAAAGCGAGATGTCCTAAAATGTGGAGTTCCACAAGGATCCATTTTGGGTCCATTATTATTTCTCATATACATTAATGATCTACCAAAAGCATCTAGTGTTTTGACACCTATCTTATTTGCTGATGATACCAATCTTTTTGTTGCTGATGGTAACTTTGACTCACTTATTGATAAGGCAAATTATGGGCTCAGTCAATTTGCTCAGTGGTTTCAGTTAAATAGACTATCACTTAATGTTAAAAAATCTAATTTCATCTTATTTAAGAATAAGAATAAAAATTACAATCCAGAAAAAACTAAAATTTATATTAATAAACATTTACTTTCTAATGTTTCATCAACAAAGTTTTTAGGTGTCTATCTTGATGAGAAACTTTGTTTTAAGAATCATTGTGAATCAGTGTATAAGAAGATTTCTAAATCTTTAGGTATTATAAAAAAGGTTAAACCATATTTAAAAACAAGTACTATATTGACTTTGTACAATAGTTTAATTTATCCCCATATAGATAGATAGATAGATAGATATAGATTTATTTGTCCCCTTAGGGAAATTAATTTGCAACATTTGTCAGCAGGCATTGACATAAAGGACATACTTATACATACATACATGACATCATCATCCATCATTACAGCAAAGATGTTTCAGCTCAGTAATTCATGATACCTTAGTATTATTTAATGATTTAATTGCTTGTGGTATGAAAGAAAATTTTGTTCTGTTTCTTGAGAATAAAGGAAGGCCATACCTTCGCCCTGAAGGAAGCAACTCAAATGAAGATCTTAGGGGATGTGTGTCGTCTGCTATAATCTTGTTTGCCTTCCTCATAACTCTGTCCATGTATATCTTTTCCATACTTGGCAGAGTGGTCCCTAACAGTTTGCTGGCTGTAGTTACTATACTTCTCAAGGATTTCTTCTGAGCCTCTGTAGCATTGCCAAACCAACAGATGTTACAAAACGTTAAAATACCTTCAATAAAAGCAGAATAAAACATTAAAAGCATTGAGTTATTGACTCTAAAAGTACCCAGTTTCTTTAAAAAATACATCCTCTGCTGAGCCTTAGTGCAAATAAGGTCAGCCCATGAGTCCCACTTTAAGTGACAGTCCAGAACCACGCCCAGGTACTTGTAGCACGAGACAGTTTCAATCTTCTCTCCATTGATGGTTGTTGGAGAGAATGACTGAAGCTTCCTGAAGTCAATAGTCATTTCTTTTGTTTTGTTTGTGTTCAGAACCAGTTTTGATTGTTTGCACCAATTAATGAAGAAGTCCAGAACTGGTCCGTGCTCTTCTTCCTACAAAAAACATTAAAATGCCTGACGTGGACAAACGCAGCAGGGCAGCCACAGTGCAGCGCCAAGGACACTTAAATAGTACGGCAGTGTCGCCCCATATTTCTTACTGTAATTTAATTTGGGCTATAGTACCTATCCTTCTTACTTGCAGTCAATCCATAAACTTCAAAAGTCTTTTGTAAGAATTGTCACTAACTCGCCATATTTAGCTCCATCCACACCTCTCTTTAAAAAATTAGAAATTCTTACAATCTATGATGTGAATAAGTATCAAACAGGAATCCTAATGTATAAAGTTATATGTATTCCACTTTCTTTACCTAAATATTTTCATAATTTATTTGAGTTCAATTCTTATTATCATTCATACTCTACAAGAAGGAAGTGTGATTTACATATACCCTTCTGTAGAACCACTGTTGCTAAATTTTCATTCATGTATCAGGGTGTTGTGCTGTGGAACAGTTTGAAACAATTAAGTGAATCATGTACAACATTATCTGTATTCAAAAGAAAGTTTAAAAAAACTTTATAGATTTTCTACCACATTAGTTTTTTTTTAAATTTTATTTATAATTTTAATATTTTTTGACAATTTAAATTTATTTAATTTCAATTATTATCTTTTGCTTTAGTATGTAACTGTGTGTGTTTAAAGTAAGATGTAAGTTTATGTATAGAGCTCTTATGATTTTGTTCTTTATTTTTTTAGAAGGGGGGTGCGCTTGTAAGCCCAATTAGGGTTTTTATGACCTCTCCTGCACATTTTTTAAAAACTTTTCTTTTATGTGTGTTGTTTCTTTTTGTGCAAACAATAAACAAACAAACAAACAAACAAACAAACAAACATGAAACAGCAGCAAATCAGCAGCAACTCACATCCATCCATCCATCCATCCATCAGCAGCAGCAGCTATTGACATGAATCAGCACCAAATCAGCATAAGATCACATCCATCAGAAACATGTTGCAACCATCATGTTTTTGAAACCAGTGCCTTGGTGTGCAGTCCATGTCCATGTGCATGAAAAAGAAGTCCATGAACTCTAAAAAAGCTAGAAGCAACAGAAATAGGAAACAAAATTCCCTTACTTTGACTGAAGTGTAGGTAGACATAAACATGCAGACTGACGGTCTCTTGGGTTCCATTTTAACCCCCCCCCAAAAAAAATGTCGCTAATAAAAAAAACTTGCTAAACCTATGCTAACTGTCGCTACAAAAAACACTCTCGCTAAACCTAATCCTAACTGTCGCTAATAAAATACCTCTCGCTAAACCTATGCTAACTGTCGCTAATAAAATACCTCTCGCTAAACCTAATGCTAACTGTCGCTAATACCTAATGCTAACTGAATGAATGCTATGCTAAATGATGATAATAGTTCGTACGTTTGCTCTTGCTCTTCTCTCTCGCCGAAACTCAACAACGTGGTCAAAATGACGCGTCCCTTTAAATAGTACGGCAGTGTCGCCCCACCCCTACTCCACGGTCATGCGCACTGCCATGCGCGAACAGCCAAGATACTGTACCCCTCCCCCACCTTGCCGCTTGCTGTAATCACACACTTTTTTTGCCGTAGCTCGATTACATACTTCTAATGTACCTCAATCGTAAGTCTGTTTTTTTTTGCCATATCTCGACGGCATTCTTTCAAAGAGGCAAATCGTAAGTCTGAGTTACGTAGCTCGGGGGTGATGTAACTCGAGGGTTCCTTGTATATATATTAGTTGTGTAATAGTACACGTGGGTGTATTGAACAATTTCGGTATAGCATGCTCAGTTCCGTCCACGTGTGTACCGTTTTGGTTATTTTTTTCACTCATTAAATTTTACTAGCGAGAAATTATGCACCACGGAACTAAAGTTCCTAAATGTGTTTCAGCATGGCGATATAGTCTTGCAGTAAACGTAGCATTAGCAGCCTAGCATCTCGTTGCGGTCTCCTGTTTGGGAACATCATGGCTTTCTGGTTAAAAGATAAGCGCAAATCCAAAGCTGTGTGTAGACGATGTTTCACAGACACTGGATCTGCAGCAGCAACACGTCTAACTTATTGACGCTCTTGAAACAACTTAATCCGAATGTGAACATCTCGTCTACAGAATAGCAGCTTGACTGGTGCAAACACAGATAACAGCAGCATTTCAACAACCGTTATCTGGTAATTTAGATGGGCCCAAAGCACAAGATGTTGGAGTTTTTAAAGCTCTGGATCTACGTCCGTATTCTGTTGTTGATGTGCTGGCTTTAAAGTTATACGACATCCATCATGTCAGCACTTCACCCAAAATGTTGTAGCAGTACTTTATGAAAAAGCTAAAACTGATAATGTCGACAAGCCCTGGAGCACAGATTTAAAGCCCTGCCACATGATGATGATGAACAAGAGATTCAACCACCTCATAACAAATGATGACCGTTCAAGAAGAGGTATTGTTTATTGTATTATTATAATCTAATTAGCTTTTAAAATTTAAAATTATAATTTATTAACTCGCCCTGTGATGGACTTGCCACCCGTCCAGGGTGTACCCCGCCCTTCGTACAGTGATTGCTGGACATGGGCACCGGCGACCCCTGTGACCCAACATGGAAGAAGCGGGTAAAAGATAATGGATGGATGGATGAAATTTATTAACTTTTTTTTTTAACATTTTGTGTTTTGTTTCCAGTCTGGGACAGAGATAGCAGCTGAGTCTTCTTCCTTTTCAGGGAAATCCACCAGAGATCACCTCCAGCTAAGAAGTCTTTGATGACTGAACTCTGAACTTTTCCACGAACAGGTGGGAGCAGGTCCAAGAAGAGGTTGTGAGTAATGAGGCCAAGCACAGCCACACTGCAAAATTAGCAAAGCTCTACCTTTTTATTCCTGCTACCTGTTGCTAGTGTACGATTTTCTCCACCGCTGGAGATACTCACTGCAACTAGATCTGCTTTTGGCAGAAAATGTGGACAAGTTGGTCTTTTTGGCCAAAAACTTAAAACTTGATTACTGGTACTTATATTGTAAACTGTCTGTTGCTGCTTATTGTTCTGGTTCTGACTATTGTTTTATTTTCATTTTTTTATTATTGTCAGTATAGTTTATTTATTGTAAAGAGTGCAATTTATTTAAAATCTCATCCAAATGGGTCGCTTTTATTTATTCTTATACAAACGTATTGTTCACTTGGCATATTTTCAAAATAAACATTTTGTAAGTCTTTATTTTGGCCTTTATTGTACCGAAAATTAACTGAACTGAGCCCTCCTTGAAACTGAACAGAACAGAAATGTATATATACAATGTATATACAGTACAATGCATGTATATATATATATATATATTATATATATATATATATATATATATATATATTATATATATATATACATATACATATATCAATCAATCAATCAATCAATCAATCAATTTATTCACTCGATTAAAAAAAATCATCATTTTACAAACTCATTATCTGACAACACATTTACACGAGTGAAGAGGGAGCAGGAAGAAGAAAATCTTGTATAGACCTGCCCCCTTTCTCAATAATTACAAAAATGTCATGGCCGTAAACATTAAATTAACAAAACAAGTTTCAAACAATATTTAAACAATAACATACATAACAATATACCACTGTTCCCATTAACAACTCAATATGTAAGAGTTAACCATTCTTTTTTTATACTGTTTCTTGAATTGGATTATTGTAGTGCAATTTTTAAACTCATCATCCAAACTGTTCCATAGTTTTACTCCATGCACCGAAATGCACATTTGTTTTAAAGTAGTACGCACAGTTTTACTTTTGAAATCATACTTCCTTCTGTTAGTTCTATCACAAGAGTTTAAGACAAAAAACTTTTGTAAATTAAATGGCAATAATCTCTTTCTAGCTTTAAACATAATCAATAACATTTTTAAATCAACCAGATCCTTTAGTTTCAAGATATTTGATTGAATAAACAATTTATTTGTGTGTTCTCTGATGTCCACTTTATGAATAATTCTCATAACTTTCTTTTGTATGACAGATAACGGTTTAGTGTTGGTTTTATATGTGTTGCCCCAAACCTCTATACAGTATGTCAGATATGGAAAAACAAATGAATAATATAATGTCTGTAGAGTTGACAGCTCTAAAACATGTTTTACTTTATTTAGAAGTCCAATACTTTTGCATAGTTTTAATTTTATGTATTTTATATGAGATTTCCAGTTGAGTTTATGATCTAAAACAACACCTAAAAATTTAACTTCATGTACTCGTTCAACTTGATTATTATCTACAGACATTACAATAGAATCATCTATTTTTCTGTTACCAAAAATCATGAATTTTGTTTTATTCCAGTTTATTGATAATTTGTTGTATTTAAACCATTCATTAAGTTTAGACATCTCACAAGTCATACATTCTATAATGGGTTTTAAGTCATTCCCAGAACAAAATAAATTTGTATCATCTGCGAACAGGATGATTTGTAACTTTTTAGACACTTCACAAATGTCATTGATGTACAAAAGAAAAAGCTTTGGTCCTAGCACTGAACCTTGGGGGACTCCACATTTTATATTTTGAAGATCTGATTTTACATTTCCTAGCTGTACAAATTGTTTTCGGTTAGTCAAATAACTACTCAACCAGTTATGAACTATCCCTCTTATCCCATAATCTTGCAACTTGGAAAGCAATAAAGTATGGTCGATTGTATCAAAGGCTTTTCTTAAATCAATAAACATCCCCACTGTATATTGTTTCCTTTCAATTGCTTCTGTAAGTTCTTCGTTTAGTTCTAATAATGCAAGGGATGTAGATTTATTTGCTCTAAAGCCATATTGACTCTCACTCAATAAGTTATTCTTTTCAATATAACCATCCAATTTTTGGACAAACCATTTTTCAAGCACTTTAGAAAACTGAGGGAGCACTGAGATCGGTCTATAATTGTCAAAACTATGTCTATCACCATTTTTAAATATTGGAATAACTTTTGCTAATTTCATTTTTTCTGGAAATATGCCACTCTGGACTGACAAATTACAAATGTAAGTAAATGGTTTAATAATAAAGTCAATAGTTTTTTTTATAATCATCATATCAATTCCATCACTATCAACAGATGTTTTAGTTTTGCTTTTCCTTACTATATTTAAAATTTCATGTTCACTTATATCTCCAAGAAACATTGACTGTGAAATTCTACTACCACCCTGCCTACCCTGAATATCATTTGTCTTAATGGAAGAAGCCAAACTTGGCCCTATATTTACAAAGAAGGAATTAAATTCATTCACCACTTTATTTTTTTCCGTCAAGGTTGTTTCTCCCTTAAAAAACTGTTTTTCAAGACAATGAGTATTAT
This sequence comes from Garcialebias charrua, assembly GCA_038048925.1. NCBI lineage: Eukaryota > Metazoa > Chordata > Actinopteri > Cyprinodontiformes > Rivulidae > Garcialebias > Garcialebias charrua. Next base: position 5,557 of record JBBPBX010009006.1, on the reverse strand, counting down.
TAGGTCTTACAATACTATTCAAAATGTTCCACGTTCTTTTCATATCATCACTGCTCTCTCGCAACTTTAAATTGTAGTAATCTTTCTTAGCTTGTCTTAATAATGTTGTCAATTTATTTTTATACACCTTGTATTTCATCTCTTTGAGTTTAGTTGGAAATCTGACAAAATCTCTATATAACTTGTTTTTCTTCTTACAAGATTTTAACAGTCCCTTGGTCATCCAGGGTTTTGCATTGACATTTTTATTTTTGTGACACGTTAATATTGGGCAATTTTTGTCATATAATGATTTATAAACTTGCAAAAAATTTTCATATGCCACATTCACATCATTTACATATACTCCACTCCAGTTTTCCTTTAACAGATCATTACAGAATTTCTTTATTGTTTCATCAGATCTGACTCTAACCTGCCTCCATTTAGACTGTGATGTTGAACAAGCAGCACAAAGATGAGTCACGTCTCCCCCAACACATCAACGGTGAAACAAAATGTCCCGGCAGGTCAACAGCAGCCGCTCGATGTTTCTGAAAGTGACTCAGAAACGATTCCTGCCTCCTCACACTTCAGACGCTCGGATCTGTGCAGGACCATTAACAGGCGGAGTGAGTCAGACATGAGTAAAGCTGACCTCTACCACATTAAAAGCCTCCGTGTCCAGGTCCTGGTGCCGACCTGCAGCAACAAAGCAGCTCCTTCCTGCCTCTGATTTTTATAAACGCCACAATCCAGCTGTAAAATCCTAAACTCTCCACTTGTCTGGTGCTTTTTAAAGTTCTCGCTGTGCACCATGTGATGCCTCCCACCGGGGTTCTGGTCAATTATGGACCAGACTAAGTGCTGGAATCCACTAGGTGCCATATAAAGAAGTGGTTTTAGTTGACTCATGTTAGAAGCAAAATCAGAACTCAAAACGTTAGAACCATCAGAAGCGAACTCTTTTTTTTTTCAGTAAAAAAAATCCAGATGTTAGACTCTCCTTTACGTTAAGGTATCAAAATTACAATGGAGCAAGTAAATGCTTCTTTAAAGAATAAAAATAAAATGAATGGCCAAACATTTCCTGAATGATGCTGCCCAAACAGGATTATTTTCACGACGAGGAAGAAAACGATTTGGTGAAACCTTGAACATCACATTAAAGGTATTGTGACATGATTTTGTAAATTTGAATATTTGTCAGAACATATATATCTTATATCATTGAGCTCTGGTCGTTTTTGCATAATAAATTATAAATATGTAAAATTTTTATTCTAAATTATGGTAATGTTTTTCTCTGGTACTTGCTGGGATACACCCCTAAAATTCCGCGCATTTCCGCAATACGTCATCACCAGTCGTCGTCGCCAGTCATCAACGTCACAACGGGCAGAAGGCAGAGCCTTGCCCGTTTGTTTTGTGTGTTAACTGCTTGCCATAGAATTCATTTCCTGAAAGATCGGCTCTTTTTTTTGTGTAACTTGAAAAATGCCGTCACGTTGTAGCGCATTTGTGTGTTCTAATATCAGCAGTGAACAAGTGATTCTTCACAAATTTCCAAAAGATGAGAAACTTCGACAAGAATCAGAATGGACCAGACAAGGACCGGTGGGTTCCTACTCGTATGTCTGCAGCGACCATTTTACTGCCGATTGTTATCTGGAAAGACCTGGTTTACAAGAATCTTTAGGATTACCAGTAAGATTCAGAAGACTTTTAAAACCGGATGCTATTCCTACTATTTTTAAAAGAAAATCTACAGAAGAAAGTCCCACAGGAGCTACCATGCAAACAACGCAGGGACCATGGAAGACTGTCCAGGAGATGAGTAAGTCTTTGTGTAAACATAATCGGAGGTGTGTAGTGTTTTAGATTCTAAACTATATATTTTACGTGAGTTCATGTTGTTTTACTTTATACACTGTGAGTGTATGAAGCCAATTATCACGGCAGATTATTTATGTTCGCTGCTAACAAGCTAGCCGAATCAGTAGCACACACACTTTTCTAATAATGTATTTTTAAATTATGTCTGCATCTGTAGTTTCTTTTTATTCGGGGAGGGATATTAATGAGAGTTTTGGATGATTTACTGTCTTAAAATGATATATCGCTGACGCAACCGGTAATAAAAAGCCGAGGTAGCAGCTAACACACTAGCCGAGATACAGTACAGGCCACGTTGCTATTTATGCATTTTTAAATTATGTCAGCGCAATCGGGTAACATCTGTTGTTTTCTTTTTATTCGGGGAGGGATATTAATGAGAGTTTTGGATGATTTACTGTCTTAAAATGATATATCGCTGACGCAACCGGTAATAAAAAGCCGAGGTAGCAGCTAACACACTAGCCGAGATACAGTACAGGCCACGTTGCTATTTATGCATTTTTAAATTATGTCAGCGCAATCGGGTAACATCTGTTGTTTTCTTTTTATTCGGGGAGGGATATTAATGAGAGTTTTGGATGATTTACTGTCTTAAAATGATATATCGCTGACGCAACCGGTAATAAAAAGCCGAGGTAGCAGCTAACACACTAGCCGAGATACAGTACAGGCCACGTTGCTATTTATGTATTTTTAAATTATGTCAGCGCAATCAGGTAACATCTGTTGTTTTCTTTGTATTCGGGGAGTGTTTATTAATGAGAGTTTTGGAAGATTTACTGTCTTAAAATGATATATCTCAGACGTGACCGGTGTCAGGGACTCTGTTTGCCAAGATGGCTGCTAAGAAACATTAGCCGAGAGCCCGGAGCAAACACGTTGCTAATAATGTATTTTTAAATTATGTCTGCGCGATCAGGTAACATCTGTAGTTTCTTTTTATTCAGGGAGGGTTCATTAATGAGAGTTTTGGATGATTTACTGTCTTAAAATGATATATCTCAGACGCAATCGGACATGCTCCCCATTATTATTTAAATGCACGTTGGAGCGTGCCTTCCCGTAGTCACGTAGGCACGTCACAATGAAGTTTTTGCGGAAATGCGCAGATTTTTAGGGGCGTATCCCAGAGAAAAAAACTACCATAACTTGGAATAAAAATTTAATATATTTATAATTTATTTTGCAAAAACGAACAGAGCTCAATGATATAAGATATATATGTTCTGACAAATATTCAAATTTATAAAATCATGTCACAATACCTTTAAGCACCAGTGCGAGACGTTTAGCCATTTTTGTGTTCTGCGGTGGCCATCTTGAACCAAGTTGGCTCCAAAAGTTTATCAGTTGTAGACGTTCATCCAACGATTGATTAGTGGATGTTTCATTAAAAACCATCCAGTAGTGTTGTAGTGCTCGAGACTGGTCTTGAGACCGGTCTCAAGACCACTTTTTTTCCTTCCCTTTTATAGATGGTCTCCCTTCTCACCTCCTAGCCATCCTCTTCACAGCATAATGATTTTGTTTGTTTGTTTATTAGGATAGAAAGAAAGGAAGGAAAGATGGAAAGTAAGACCACAAAACATAACAAATACACACAGAAAGCACAAGGCAAACACACCCGACCGCCGTCTGTAAACCTGCAAAGAACATGACAGAACACAACAACAAAGGACATATGTATAAAAGACTTAGAATATTCATGGCTTTGCAGTAGTTCTCCATAAATATATATAACCCATAAATAAAAAATATATATATACATGCATATGTAGTCACATGCACATCTACATATCTACATACGATACCTGCATGTGCATCCCTGCATCTATTTGTGGTTAAAAGCCAATGGGAAATTATTATTTTTAACAAGTTTTAAAAACAGAGATTGCTGGGGCCTACCTGACTTTCAGCAGCAGCTCATTCCACAACTTGGGAGCCAGAGCTGAAAAGGCGCTGTCTCCTCTGAATTTATAAAAGGTTTTCGGGACTGCTAAAAGCATCTGGTCAGAGGATCTAAGAGCACGTGATGGCTAGTTTTACCTTTTTGCTATTGTTTTGCTGGTTTGATCTTTTGGCTAATGTTTTGAAGGTTTTAGCTCCTGTTTTACTAATTGTAGTTTTTGTTCTGCTACTTAGCCCACATTTATTTATATAGGCCTTTTTAAACGCAGAGGTAGCTGCATTCTTTTTAATCTATTTGCTTAATTCAATTCAGTTTATTTATATTGCACCAAGTCACAACACACAAGCTTAAAGGTTCAGTCTGCAGTTTCTGTAGAACTGCAGCACTTAGAAAAAATGTCAACAGGCAAAGCATTCTGATCCCTCCCCCTCAGAGCCATATATGGCTCTGCTCTCCCATGGTCTGTTGAAATTCAAATTCAAGCTCTGTTTTTATTGGCTGCTTCAAATTCAAGCTCTGTTTTTATTGGCTGGTTACAAACTCTGTTTTTATTGGCTGGTTAACGGCGGGTCACTTTTTCTTTTTAGAAATGCCTATTTACCACCTGGAGAAGCAAGGGGACAATATTTTGTTTTAGTTTTTTTCAGAGATTACCTCTCTAACATCAGTCTAGTGACAGAGTGAAGAAATATGTTAAAAATATATTGTTAGAAAAGTTACATATAGCAGTTTTAAGAAAATACTGTATATAGGAAATTCAAAAAATTTGTATAAAGTCAATAAAATAGAACATACAAAAATACATTAAACTTAACATAAGAAAACTTGACACAAATAAAATCTAAAAACTGGGGCATTAGAGCATACGATAAAACACATTAAAACACTAAGCTGCAAACTTCTGTAGCGTATACAAGAAAAATAAAAGTCCCTGCAAACAGTTTGGGACTCCTATTCAAATGTAGGTCATAATTTGTCACCACCAGTTGCCAGCCAGTAAGAATAACATTAATATTTTAATACATTTTCTGGTTATGATTTTATTATAGTGACCGAAAATCTTTGTTGTTTTGTGTCAGACAGCAGTGCTTCTCCTACTGCGGTTGTAAACGAAGTGGCCAGACTGGTCTCCTCAAATGATGATAGAGGAGGATTCCATAATTTGCTGGGAGACGCTGACATTGACAGGTTCAGTGTTGCAGAAGCAGAATTTTATTGTTTGATATATTAAACATGTATGCTCTCAATGAAGCTTTCTTTTAATTTCCACTCTTGTTTTCCAGCATCATCGTCAAAGTGAGGCAGCATGATGAGTTCTTCCCTGCTTTCCATGCCCTTGTTACAGACATGTTAGACCTTTTAGGTAAATATGACACATTTCCATCATTTGTTCTCACAATATAACCATGCATTGTACGTTTTAGAGCAGGGGTCCCTAACCCTCGAGCTAAGGACTGTTACTGGTTCATGTGTCATTGGGTACCAGGCTGCACATTACAAAGCCATATTTTAAGCTATATATTTAAAATATATTTGTCTGCCGAGTGTTTCATTTTGAGAAAAATAAGAATAAAACACTTGTTTGCACCTCTTCCTTGCGCTTGCCTTAGTAACAACTTTTTCACATGCTAGATAACCAGCATCAAACTCTAACAAACCTACAAGCTAATCCTACAAACTAATCCTAGCAAACCCACAAGCTAAGCCTACAAACTAATCCTAGTGAACCAACAAGTTAATCCTAACAAATTTACAAGATAATCCTACTAC